>DWPV01001803.1:0-19221 GCA_018251915.1 Urbanus proteus proteus
CATGGGCGGCAGTGGCCACTTACCATCAGGTGGACTGCAAGCTCGTTTGCTACTCACATGTTATAAAAAAAAAACCCAATACTACGAACTTCGTATGCCAATCAAAGTCGCGGTTGCTTGCTAGTTCATATATTTACTATAGAAAATGATGTTTGAAAGCTAACAGAAGTAGGTCGATGCTTTTGAAACTCGTTAGATGTGTAAACAATGTTGATGAAGACGCGCCAAGCTTTATCTAGGTATACCTTCGACTTCAATTTTCAATATTGTACAGTAAATTTTCAAGTTATGAAGATCTAAGCCGTGAAACAATTATCGTATTACCGTGTAAGATTTATGCTAACGGTATACTGGTTTATTCCTAGGCCAGGTATATATATAAAAAGATTCTTTATCTATAATTTATTTTGTTGGCTACGTTTAGTAATAATAATCTTAATTTATTTTAATTTTCCTTTAGATATTATTTTTCTTTAATATCACGTATTTAACTCTTATGCAAGTATATTGCTTAAAGATATGCTAATTTACGCCGTACGTTATTGAAATATTAAGGAAAAATAGTTTTACGATTTTATTTAACGATGGAAGTAGTAAACGAGCATGCAGTCCACCTGATGGTAAGTGGCCACTGTCGCCCATGGACTGTAATCAACGCCAGATAAGATCACATTCCTTTCTGAGGTCGACCATAGATGTGTTGCTACCCCTGAGGACAAAATTAAAACCCTTCAAACCAGAACAGCAGCGCTGAATTGCTGTTATAAGGTACAAATAGGTGTGGCAGTGGTGGCAACTCCAACTACAGAAGGCTCTACAATCATTTAAACCACCTAATGAGATTTTGTAACTTGAACTCTGAGGCTTTAAGCACCAACACTCACATTGTAACTATACAACCACAAAAGTTCTACAACAAAACTAAACCGTCATATGACGCACAAAAAAAACTAGAACTATTCGTCCGTTATATAAATCTGCGCGAGTGACAAAACGTCAAATCCCCGTCACAGCCTACCGCACGCTCCCTAACCCAATATAAACGATTTTTTCGCCCGAATGGCCCTGAACGCCAATGCATACACAAAATATTGAATTTTCTCCTAATAACGTCTTTATACACAATCAATATACGCTTCGACGGTCTCACGAAGCGAGGAGACTTATCGAAAGACTTCAGTCGTTTGAAACTGCTGTATTAAGCGGTTTTGTTTTCGGCAAAGAGTAACATATTTTATAACACAATGTGACCTAAACCCGCACTTTACGCACGCCTTTCAGCGTGCCAGCGGGTTTGTCACGCGTACTATAAAATAAAATACGATACTAGTGACCTAAGTTGCCTATTATGCACGGCGCTTAGCATGCGCTAATTTCACGCCGTGCCGTAATAGGCAACATAGGTCACCCGTATCGTAATGTACTATTGAATAGTTTCAAACAAAATTCAAATCTCATTTACTCAAAGTTGATTCATATTGAACACTCTGAACGTCAAAACTTTACCACCGCCTTGGAAGATTTAGTCGTTATGGAGAAGAGGCGCAAGAAACTCCATACGTGTGCATAATTGCATCTTTTAAAAATTTATACTGCTTCATGTAAGTAGTATCGCTCGATACATACGCTAGTCATTGTCCTCCCGTTATTGTCCCACAGTTGAATATAAGGAGGTGTGGATCCAACCGTCAATAAAAGTTATGGTCGTAAAAAAAAATTGACAACAAAAGGTGCCAGGTCAAAACTCGACCTTTAAGCCAAGCTTTATTTAAACAAACGAGCATACATTTCATTTAATTATTACATGGTCTACATGCTCCATTATCACCGTAGTCAATGGACAAGCAGGTCCAAATTAATCTGGATCTACATGAGAACGGATAATGCGATGTTATTTATCCCTGAAGCGTAAGTTGGAACCTTGTGTGTATTTACCATGCCATAAGCATATAAAAACTAAATTTCAAGTTTTAGTACGTAAGTATAAAAGCATATTTTTTGAACTTAAAAACGGCAATTTTACGATTTTTATGATAGTTCAGACAAACAATTCAGTTTTATGTATTGAAAAAAGTTGCGGTAGTCTCATACACAGAAGGCAGACAATATTGTAACACCTATAAATATCAAGTTGTAAAATTAAAGTAAAGTTGCATAACCAATAGACAGTCGGCGCCAGAGCCGGCGAGGCAGCGAGCCAAGACTCATGTCACAGGATAACAGAAATTAGGGTAATTTTGAAAAACACTAGGGTTGAACTTGGTAGATATGATCAAGGCCTACCGTAGTAGGTACTTGGATTGAAGTAAAATTGGATTCTAAACCTGGAAGTCCAACAGTCGAATTTCAGACTTGCACTACCCATTTTTCTAAAATGTGTGCGTATTAGAAATTAATTGCTTTAACGGTAAAAAAAAACATCGTCGGGAAACTTACTTTTTGGCCAACTCGATATATACAAATCAGGATAGCCAAACCACCATTCTGAGAGGAGTTTATAATAAAGGACAACTAACGTATAAAATTGCAATTAATCTTATTGATGGCGATGAATATACGATTTCGATAAGGTAGGAGTTTAATTATACTTGTCTTTAGCTCTCTATTAAAACTGCGGTCATATTAAAACTATATAGACCCACATATTTCACGTTATTACAGCAGTGTTCAGCGCTGCTGCATTCTGGTTCGAAAAGTGTGGTCAGTGAGACATACTCATCAGCGGCGTTCTAACTTAGTCCTCAGGGATAGCAACGCATCTGTGGCCAATCTCAGGTAGGACTGTGTTCTTTTTTGGGGTTGATTACAAATATCCACGGGCGGCAGTTGCCACTTACCATCAGGTGGACTGCATGCTCGTTTGCTGCTTCACTTAAATATATATTTAAAGAATATATGAAAACTATATTCACAAATCAAGTACCACGCTGCACCATATTAACAAAAAACATTTTATTTTCCTTACAACTACGTACAATGAATCCTGCAATGAATTTCAAAACCAGGTACCGCCAGTCGATACTTAATCAAAGTATCGCATCGGGTAACTGCGATAAATAGCCAATGTTGCAACACTGATATACTGGCCCATTAATCTCCGCTGGTCTGCTTAATTGTTTTATTTGATGCCCGTGGATTAAGTACAATAGAGTTGTGAATTGCTTTATTTATTGTTAAGAGACCCTTGATAGAAAGCAACTTTATATTTATTTAAATAAAACATGTTGTTATTTAGTGTTATTATAAAAATCTTCTTAATCCTCTCCTCTTTCTCTATATCTGTTTCTCTCTCTATCTCTCCTCCAAACCTCAAACTCATCGCTGAGTAAAACACAAGTTCTGAAAACTTCATCGTTATATTAGTATTCCATTATCGATTCCATTACATTCGATAGTTGACTTACGTCTTACGCGAGCATGTTAGGAGTGGCAAAACACTTGATCTACGAAGTTGGTTACTGATGCCCATAAACATAGAAGCAGCCATATACAATACATACCAGCGTTTGCTATTCCAATTTTATATAAAACAACAAATGAAGGACTTTATAGATGTTTTATATTGAACACAGCCCACAGACATATATTTCAATAGATTACGTATCCAATGTCACTTGTATGAAAACCAAGCGTACCACTATTTTCTGTTTCTTTTTAGTCTAAAGACACATCAAATGAAGGTAATAGTGACATTAATACTTGGTTTAATGAGACCGATTAAAAATCACAGTCTTCTCACATCTTTCTCTATCTCTCAATGATTTTAAAATCAATTTAATTCAAAATCTACACCACCACCGAACGAAGCTTTCTTCGCTCTCTTTTGGCACGCTATACATGCTCTATTGGATCTATCTACATACATGTCTGTGAAGAGAAGAGTGGTGAAATACGCTCTAAGTCTCCAATTGTAAAAAGAGATCAATATCCTGGACGTAAAAAGTCTAACCAAGACGCGACGTTCATTCTTTCTGCCAACGTCCGTTAAGTATTTTATTTGTAACGCAAGAAGCCGTTTTAAATTGAATCAGGCCACTGCGGATGAGATTAAAGTTTATTGCTTACGGCAAACGAGGGTTAAGTACTTTTTACCTTACGTTTTCAGTATTTTTGTATTAAAATACCTAACGAATAGGAGTTCAACCACAAACATATATATATGTTTGTGAGTCTAACCCTCCGTGTTGAATCTTACTTATTACTTACTTTTGATATTTAGCTAGTCAATTCTACTTGAGATATTTATATTGAATCAATATAAATATCTCAATTAGAATTGACTAGCTGAAACTTGTTTTTTTTAAATAATATTTAAATATAGTATTTAAGTGGTAATGATTTTTCTTTAATATTTCATCTGTCGTTTCTTTCAATATATCGGCATTCAACGGGTGACAAATTTTCCATTAGCGTTACGTAATTAGTTATTTACGTAAATAAATTATTTAACATGAATACTGCATAAATACGAACTCTGGCTTATATGGTCTTATTGCTTTCTAAAGAGTCACACAAAATATCATACGAGTACACAAAAAAACTAAAAGAAAAATATTACTCATAAAACCGACTACATATTTCACTCAGCACAAAACTTCTTAAGCGACAATAATAAAGTGCGTGGAACTTTTTACCGTTTCCGTTATTGGGTCCGTACACGAGTGGAGCGCCACCTAGCGTCCGCAACTTGTTTGCTCTGAGTGCTGACGTTTTTACATTTAATCGCGATATTGTAACGAATTAAATAAATAAATAATAAATAACGCTTCACACTCATACAATACAATACAATATTTTATACAATACAATATTTTATAGTTACAATATTTTATATTAATTTACTTACAAAATCATTGTAATATCTTAATTTTGGTGGACAAAGGATAATAAAACAAAAAAAAAAAACATTTTTGGTCACAAGAATCAAATAACGAAGGAAAAAATTATTCAAAAAAGTGTATTTTATTTTACGTATGTCAGAGTTTGTTCTCTTAATTTTTATTTGTTTTATTGTATTAACATTTGGAAAATGCCTAAGTTTTCACGCTACTGCAACATCTCAACGTACATTTATCCTTGAAAAGCCCTATTTATTCTTCTGACACGCTCTAAAGTAGATTAATTTAATATCCGAGCAAAAATCTGGCGCTTCCTAGAATTGTCTGGTTTGTGAAGCATTATTTTTAATATAAACTTCACGCTTATTATATTACTGCTTCAAAGTCAACGTTAAGTCAGTTATTTACTTCTAAGTCATAAATAAAAAAGACGTATCTGTTTTTGTAGGAGTTATAGCAGGAAGTTGAGCGAACATCGGCTAACTTGATGATTGATTGTAAGCAAAGACATATATCAAGATATCTATAATTATAAGACAATAAGGAAAAATTCAAATTATCATTTAGGTCTCTGGCCGGGAATCGAACCCGGGACCCACGGCGTAAAAGACCGGCATGGTGACCGTTCCACCACGGGGATCGTAAGAGTAAAGATTCTTAGTAGTAGAAGTTAGATTTAATGATGTTTTCAGATATCTTAAAAATACAGAATAGATAAGCATACATGTTTCTGTATCATTGAGGTCTTATAAAATATATATTGACCACAAAGACCTCACGTTATTAGGGTCGTGAGGATTTATTAATCCCATCGGATCCCTAGCATTTCTTTTGCGTTCCCGAAATGGTCTATTAATAATTTATTCGGATCACGTGTACCGTATCCAATCCGGAAGGGGCTATGTTTTGTTTGTGTCAGCAAATTTCGACAGTAAGATCAACGACCTTCATGTTGTTATAAATAGAATAACAATAAAATACGGTTATATGGACGGAGCTACACATATTCTATCATGTCAATAGATTTTAACATAAATCTTCCGGCTGGAAGGCTGTATGCAGAGCCGGCCTTAGCCATTTAGACCCGGACGAATCACGCATTGGGCGCCCCGTACTAGTCACTCATTTGGCGCCCCGGGTGAGTCACACATTTGACGCTGTTTATCATTGCTAATATGTATTGTAAAGCAGAATACATTTTTGACTCAGGCGTTTTTTATATGCGTTGGCGCGCATGGCGTCCCTTACCTCCCGACGCCCCGGGCTTTGTAACCGCCGCCTTGTAACCGGGTCTTGAAGCCGGCAGTAGCTGAAAATGCGTGTGTGTGTGTGTGTGGGAGACAATACGAGCCATGAAGCGCGTAAGTGCGTACCCAAGCACCCAGATCCAGAACAGAAACTAAAATTAACCGTTATTAAATGAGAAACTGCAGCTACACATTTTTCTGTCCAATAACAACAGAGTTAAGCACTGCTGTGTTTAGTTTTATTTGAAGAGAAGATACATACTTAACCGACGCGTTCCAACTTTTTTCTTAAGTTGACTATACACCTGACTTTGGTTGATTATTTACTACCCGCAAATTATCTTTAACCAGACTCAGGCAAAACTCTATTTTCTAAATTATAACAAAGAAATAATCTACGTAATCCTGTTACTTTAATAAAATAATCCCACAGAGCCGATACATCTGACATTTACTCAGATCAAGTGAAAACTATTTGGAGTGAGCAACGGTGGTATCGCAACAAGATATCCTGTAATGCCCTCCATCGGTCTCCGGTCACGCGTGGCCCTCGCACCCGTTGTCACCTCACCCCCACCCACTCACCCCTCCGTCAGGGGTCTGCCAGGGTATCTCTCAAATATAACAGTATAAAATGTTGTATTACGCTAAGTTTCCATAAATAAATCGGTCCCGGTTGTTGTCATTGGATAGCAGTCGTTAAACCTTGTCGGAGGCCTTATGAGCGCTTTGAAAACATTCGACACGGGTTGGCTACTAACCCGTATGGGTCCACCAACACGGATGGGAGCAGCGTGGTGGAGTACGCTCTAAGCCTTTCTCAGTTGTGGGAGAATACCCGTGCCCAGCAGTGGGACCTAAAAAGAGCTGCGTCAATTTATTATAATCAAAATATAAATTGTTACCACAAAGCGGATAAGTGTAAAGAGTCCCCTTAGAAACGGACACGCCACTATAATGGAATGTAAACTGTCCGATCAAACAGTAACGACCATAGACAGAATAACCAAATAGATTTATAATACAAAACGTGTCAGACTTCGGCATCCATATCCTCCTAAAGACTAGACTAGAAGACTAGAGACAAATCCCGTCAAAATCGGTCTAGCAGTTTAGAAGATTACCACAGCCAGACAGACGGACAGACAAATAGATTTCGGGTATACTTTCATATGCATTGAGTAAATAGTTATTATTTTGAAATACCAAACAGACACTTCAATTTTTTTTATTTGTATTAATAAGTTTTGAATTGAAGATAAAATTATAACGAAAGCTTTATACTGTCGGAAATTCCATTTTCTTCTTGATAGCTTAGGATTCTATTTTTATCAGCCCTCTCCCGCATTTAGATAGCGAATTCCCTGCAAATCCGCAAATTGCCTGAAGTTGGCAAGGTTAGTCTTACCCAATAGATCGAAGATACCTTGCTACCTTTTGGGGATTAATTTGAATTTCGTTATATATTGTAAGATCAGTGATAGTCGACTGCTGTAAATTTTGAATTCTTAGCTAGTTTAGGCGTCTGAGGTACTAATTCTTAGCGTCTAAAAGATGACCTTTAATGCTTCGACTGTGTTGGCACTACCGTCACACCAATTTAAAGCAGTTTTTACACAGCAGTGTTAAGTGGTTTGAAGCGTGTGAACAGAAAAACTTGTCCGAGATGTTTTAACCAACTTTAGGTAGGATTTCACTACACACTATAAAACAAAGTCGCTTTCCGCTGTCTGTCCCTGGGCTATGCATGCTTAGATCTTTGAAACTTCGCAACGGATTTTGATGAGTGTTTTTTTAATAAATAGAGTAATTCAAAAGAAAGATTTATATTTAAAAGTTAGTTTATTATATTTGAGATCGCTTATAGAATTCTATTGGCGACTGCAATACTGACCAATACCATCCATATTACAATCCATGTTGGATTGTCTTCTAGTTTGCAACAATTGCAACTATAATATTTATACAAAACTTCGTTATTTATTGTAAGCTGTACTATAAGTAATTAACAATTATCATGTAACTCTAGGAGCTACGACACCAATTAATATAAAATATTTTTTTAGTAATATCTAAAATCAGTAGTAGATACTTTTACAATTACCAAGTGCATCGTTGTCCATTCTGTACCTAACAATAATATTTTATGTAATATCTAGATGATTGTACCGTCTGTGGCCTGGACAAACGGTACGCCACGCCGGGATCAAGCTTACTGAAACAGATTGGTGACGCGAAACGAATAAAGTGATAGTCAACAACTAAAGTAAGGGATGAAACCATTATAGGTACTATTTTAATGCTTTTAATTACGGTTCATTGACCCTTTTGATACCGCACAATGGTATTCTTTCAGACAAAGGCAAACTGTTCCCCTATTGTTGAAATAGAAGTAACAGTTTAAAGGTGAGTCCTTTGTGGTTCGATTGCGGTGGCACCATCGCCACACCTAACAGCAGTGTAGCGTTTCTGTGTTCTGGTTTGAAGGGTGTGGTTAGGGAGACATACTTATCTGAGGCTTTCCAACTTAGTCCTCAGGGGTAGTAATGCATCAGTGGCCGACCTCAGGAAGGCCTGTGATCTCATGTGAGGTTCATTACAGATGTCCATGGGCGGCAGTGGCCACTTACCATCAGGTGGACTGCATGCTCGATCATGTAGAAAAAAAGCAAACTTTGTAGTTCAAATCCGAACGCACCACCATCATCACACCTTTCCCTTCGTAATATTAAGTGTTATTATCTTCTGGTTTTAGGGTCAAGGGTAAGGAGTCAATTTCATACTCATACTCATGAGTACAATGCATCTGTGACCCACCTGTTGGATTCTTATGTCATCTGGGCTTGATCAAAAATGGCTTTTCTTAAAAGTTAAAAAGCAGACTGACCTAATTATAGATTACTATTGCTATTGATAGACTTTAACAGTCAACTCTAAGAATGGGTGTCTATTAATGGCCAGATTATACAGTTTTACATTCAATACAGTAATGTAAAAAATGTATAATTAATAATGAATTAACTAGTTTTGTTAAACAACGTTAAACACAGCACTCACCTCTAACAATCAAAAGGTAATTTCCAAACAATTTCTATGTATTCTATTTGCAAACAATTTCCACTTAGATACAATAGTTACGTAATCCTGCCGTACAGTTATAAAGCACGTAGCTGTACTGCGGTGTTCTAAACTAAACAGAAAGGAAGCCAGCTTACGTATGAACGTTTCATTAAAATTCCCTCTACATTTCTGTTATATCAAAGCAGTGTTTCAAACGCAGTAAACTGACAACGTACCACTCGTATGATATGATAACTCTTATTGTAAGTTATAAAAAAGGGCATTAACTAAACAAATTGACGACCCCCATGGCGGAGCGGTTACCATGCCGGTCTGACGCGGAGTGGGCCCCGGGTTCGGTTCCCGGCTAGACAGATATCTCAATGATGAGTTTAGGTATCTGTTCTGGGTCTGGTTTGTGTATTCGTCTTTGTGTGTCCATGGCACCCACGCCACAGGAGACAATCCTACTGTGAGCCTATGTGTGTAGAAAGCGTATTTAAAGCGTCTTAAATCTTATCTCGTAATAGATTTGCAAATTAACATGCATGATATCTTACTGCCAAGTTACTGCCGCATAAGGGTCTAATGAATTGATATCTGAAATCAATATATAAATGTAGAAGAAGATCCTACTTAAAATTAATACAAATGCTAAGTAATAATATCTCTAAGATACGAACCAGGAACGAAAAATACGCTAAGCATTTCGAAAATCCATCTATCATCCTTATTAGGGCCATGCGTTGTTAAGTTTCTATCCCTTAGGACTAGGTTGGAATGTACCAGATATGTCAGAATACAGCAGTGCTTAACACCGCGTTATTAGGCAGATATCGATGTGACTATGTTGCCAACGGAGTCGACCTATAAATGGGTCCTATTACACTTAAAACATATTTATTTGTCAGATATAAATTCGCAAACAATTCAGTAACAATTGGGAGACAAGGCGCGACACGGCAGGCTTCGAACACCCAATAACCTAAATATACGTCCCGCGAGCGCCGTTTATTAGCCGCTTGCGTGACGCGATGCCGTTGCGAATCACATGCCGCGGTGACGCCACGAAAACTGCGATCAATGCTGAGTATTTGCGGGTTTTCGGTAATTTATTTATTTATTTAAGTCTAATCATTTTTTACTAGCGTGTCTTTCCTTGGAAGGGTGTGGTTGCCGACTCAGCTCAGTTCTCAAAATCGGCAACGCATCTGTGATTGACTTCAAATAAGACGCTGGTTTATATGAAGTTGGTTACAAATTGATGTCCACAAGCAATTGTGACCAAATACCATCAGGTGCTCAGGCCTTCAGTGTAAATTAAGACACACAGTAGGAATGGATAATATGCTCAATGGTTTAGTGGAGTGGCATCCGGATGTTGATGTTGACTTGCTGAACTTCGCAGCACGGCAGGAATGTACATTCAGGGCTATTAACTGTTGTTAATATGACTTTAGGTATATGTATTTTCTTTTCTGTGTTTTTAATTTAATATTGCACTGCACTAATGTAATAGGTAGTTAGCCTGTAATGTTAGATGTAAGTGATGTCCAATGTATAAATAAATAATAAATAATAGGTCCACTTATTCGGTTAATCGTTCCTAAATAATTTTATTATATCAAGTGCATGTAACAATTATAAATCACGAAAATAAAAAAATATATTACATAAACTTTCACCCCGCATAAAAATATTTTTAATTCACTGCCATAACTTCTACACTATCTTTGTGCAATCTGCTCTTACGTCACTACTTCCGCTCGCTTCAACCCTCTGTTTCTAGGGCCCCATCGCACGTCCATCCGCGAAACAGGCCAATACATTACCGTGAACTCTGGCCTTATTGCGATCGCCAATCTCGAAAGGAAACTTTATATACTTTAAGTTAGTTAATAGTGGAAACGCCGCAGTATTTATAGATATCGATTCGTGGTCAAGGCTTTGATGATATAAAACATGGAAGTATTAGGACCCGTGGGAACCTTTGGGATACAACTTTGAGGGCACCATTGTGACGTCATTATTTCAGTGTTAACAGTAGTCTAGTGCACATTTTTATGTGGAGAATTTTAGTACAATAAAATGTGTTTATTATTTTAACATTAAAAAAGTTATTGTATCTTTATTTATTTGCTTTACAAAATCTGTGCATGATAAAGAATATTTTACCGGTAAATCCAACTCGGCACGGCTTAAAGCTCTTGAAAAATGGGATTTGTCAATTGTTTCATCGGATTATAATTCCGAATGTATAGACGAATCCAAAACTTTGTTTAAGTGTTTTGGTTTATATAATAAAAAATCTCAGATATCATATATTATATATGTAACGATGACAGGAATTGTGATGTTATATGACTAAAAGCAAGATACATAGAAATTAACTCTTAAACTTTTTATATTTTCTTGGTTCCCTTCAAATGAATTTCTCGCCCAAATGACGTAGATTAGATAGGTAAAAAGGATGACTTAGACCTGTCAAAGTACATCCTAGCAATTAATTTTTCGATCGAAATGAATGATGAAAAATTCACGAATTTAAAAACAATTTGTGAAATTGTTGAAATTTTTTATACATACGAGTACATCAGCTTTTTTAGACTGAGTCTGCACATTATGGACATACTACTCTAGACAGTGCGCGACACTGAACCAAACTTTGTTATTTCAATTTAATTATTGAATTGGCTGAATTTCTAGCACTTAGACAACCTTCCTGCTCTCGCGGAAACTTTGTGAGTAAAAAGCAAACTCAGTAAAAGTGAGCAAAAGTAGCAAAGTAGAAGTATCTACATGATGGAAGTATAAAACTAGCAGGCAGTCCATCTAATAAGTAAGTGGCCAGTGCCGTCTATGGACATCTGTAATCAACCCCAGACAAGATCACAGTTCTACTCCTGAGGACTAAGTTGGAACGCTTCGGATGAGTATGTCTCCCTTACCACACCCTTCAAACCAGAACACAGCAGCCCTGAACACTGCTGTTAACTGATAGAAAGAGGTGTTACGGTGGTACCACCGGAGTCGAATCACAAAGGGCTCTACCACCTTTAAAGTGGAAATTGTAGAAATAAAGTACCTGGAATTAAGACTAAAACAGACGAACCCTCACAGTCAGGTACAAACTATCCTTAATTCATTAAAAGACGCTCAGCGAACGCCCATCTGAAATCAATATTTTCGCAGCCATGTTGGAATTTTTCGTGAATGAAATGTTCACTTTGTGAAATGAATATTACGCAAGAGCTTTCAGGAAATATGAAATGTTGAACTAAATTTCAATGTTTAATGTAGGTTTTGAAATAGTTTTGGAAAAGCTAGGGTCATGACCTTATGATCTTTGTACGATATAATAATAGAAATGGCCGCGCGAGTTACCTTTGTAGACATTATGTTTCATAACTTTATCCCGGGACATTGTATGAGCATATTTATCAAAAAACTTTAGTTTGTGTAGTAAAGGTTAATTTATTCTACAAGCGTTGAGAATATTGGTACGTTTGTCGCCTTTAAAAATACGCAACATTAAAAAATCGACGAATCTCAGTATCGTATTTTCCTTCAATATTGTTGTATAATTTTTTTATCAATTGTATTTATACATGAACCTCTTTTCTATTCAAAACAAGATTACAGATGTAATACATTTAACGCTAGTATATATCGATAAATGTGTAGTACTGTAACTACTGTAGTGTTTCCGTCTTCCGTACTATTTGCATTGCCAGCGCACTACCACGTTTGTCCGGGCCGGCGGTCTAACAACGACTGACTCACAATCGTACCGCACTCGCCTAATGACAATAGTGACATATGCACACAAAACAAAACTACAAGTACCTACCACTACCCTTCGAGCGAGCATGTAGTCCACCTAATGGTTTGTGGCCTATGCTGCCCATAGACATCTATAATCAACCCCAGATAAGATCAAGGTCCTACCTGAGGTTGACCACAGATGCGTTGCTACCCCTGAAGACTGAGCTGGAACACCTCAGATAAGTATATCTGAGTGTTTCGATATGTAACGGACTTCAATCTTGTTTACTTGATTGCGGTTGCCATTTTTATTATCAACGCAGGATTCTGACTCGACTACATTCTCGTTGCAGGAAAACCACATCAATATTTACAACAAAGAGTAAAATAAGACATTATCGATAAAGTAATGGCTATATGAAATCTAGGCACAGAGACTATATGAAATGTAGACATGAGATACATGTCTGTGAATGTAGGCCTAAAATATATTTAAAGATATTTCAACTGTTGCCCAACACAAAATGTCATGCTTATTTTCTCAATGTCGTAAATGATTTCGTCGGTCAACAAAATAAGATAAGAATAAAAAAGATAAACAAAGCATAGGGTTCATACAAGGTAACAAACAAGATACATCTACAGTTTTCAATGTCAGATTTCCATTTATGTCTTAAAATGAATTTCAAGGAATATTAAATAGAATTAAGGTTCAAATTAAATATTAATTAATTGTAAATTATATGTATTACACAAGTCCGGCCCATTTAGGCTCGATAGCCAGTTTTGTAGAATAAATTACGAAAACGAGTATTTTTGATAGGTTGAAGCTAAAAATAAAAAAGCTTATTTCTCGCGATCAGCCTTCATCCGAGTTGTTTACGAGGTAAGGCCGTGGTGTTTTTCGCAAAACATACCAACTGATCGCGTATCTGGTTCATGTCGACGCCCCATCACGCATTTACATACACCATATCGTGTGAGATATGAAGAAATCTATCAATCGATAAGACTGGAACGATTCCATCCAGCGTGAGTGTTTTTCCACTAGCGTATCAATCGTGCAAAATAAACCGTAATAACAATTCGACAAACAACAGATAAATTGTCCGTACAGAGTACGGACGTTACGTGCACAGAGTATTTGATTTCTGTTATGTAGTTCATCAATAGTTGATCTGACACGAGGCACTGTTCAGTGTCTTGTAATAAAGCATTCGATAAAATCATACTAAACTGAAACTTATATGCGATTTAAAGTGGTATGAATCTGTTTGCATTTAAAAACAAGTGGGTAACATTAATGAACAAAAATGTGTATTTTGTTTACATTTATATGACACGACAAAATAATCACATTAAAACAAATATGTATTGTATATTGTACATTCAAGAACTCTACAAAAGTTACGTAAAGATAAAAAGGAGAACAAAACATTTAAATTGTGATACGAACGATTAAATTTTATTATACACTTCCCGAGTATTAAGTTCTAAATAAACACAAATAAATTCGTTACACTACGCAAGCACTGTCAGTTACCAACTAGTTTACATTTATTTACGTTCCCAACAACTTCAAGGCACAACATAGGTAATATTTTTAATAGGAAGCAAACAGTAAAAAATAATTCTCATTTTACAAAATCTAAAAACTTTGCGATCTAAACACACTTCGAAGCAACGCAACAAGTGAAGTCTCCATCGAATTTGTGCAACATTGAAGATAAGAAAGAAAATGTAAGAATTCCAATGTAACGATTGATAGATAGATAGCAACAGAATCGTGACAAGCCGTCACCCTGACGAGCGTGATGTCTTCATTATGGCACAAGTTCACTCACTGAGAAACCGAGAGAACCCTCTCGACGTTTCCCGGCACCAAACGACTTCGTGCCACCGATTCCGATCTGGCGCGTGCGCTCCCGGAGCCATTATTAAGTCCCCTGTCCATTGAATCGATATTACACTTGTAGGTACCCCTTGTATTGTAACTATTGTTCGACTTCTTACTTTGGAATTAAATATTGGACCTTTGAAATCGGAATACATCTTGTTAAACATCAAATTTAGAGAACTATTTGGAAGTATGCGTTTTATTGATATCTATAAAATGAAAATTTATACTACAGAAAAAGGCGAATTGCGATGATAATAATGACTTTAAAAAACTAAACTATTTATACTTTATAACTTAGCCATTTCTACATTTATTACATTTCTTTTCATTTTCTTACATTTCTTATATTAAAAAAGGAACAGTTACTTACAGAGGCTATTATTGTAAAACGGGTACAGTTACTGACAAATGGAAATCAAAATACAGTAAACTTAAAGCAATGATCAAGTCAACTGGCCGTTTTATCCACAAGGAAACGTCTGTATGGACAGCGGTCCTTATTTGCAAATTAATCGTGGGATTTAGCTCCCAGCGGCACGCGACGCCGACGGTCTCGCGTGACCTCTCAAGAATCAACGTCTTCCACGTCTTATCCCGCTACATCGCTAGCACTATTTACTATAGGTATCTATGTTAATAGAGCTTACAAGCTGTTTATTTTATGAGATGTTTTAGCTACTGTAACGGCAATAAGCAGAGTAACAAATCGGTTATAATTTTCAACATACAATCAGGCAGGTCAAAAATATTCAAAAAATGCATTGATTAGTAAAATCTAATTTCAATCACAAAGGATTTGACCACAAGTTAATATGTTGGTGTCGGTGAACACGTGTCTCCACTCCAGCGACGCAACGGGGCCAGCTTTCCTTCCGTGTCTATTCTTAGCAACCCTGTTGGGTCACGCCCGGCCAATGCAAATCACGTACACAATGAACAAATTAGCATAACCTGTGGCTTAGAGCAAATAAAATTTTCCACACGTGCCCTCATAATAAATAAACATTATATTAATAAAGGAAGGGTTTGTATCACGTATGCACTATAAATGCTAGTTTACCGACATTCCTTGTTCGATAGTGCCAAATTGAAATGGAAACAGTAGCAAAACTAAGACACTAGGTGAAGCCAGGTCAACCGGATCGGCAATCGCTAATAGTAACCGCGCACACAACACTTGCGTGTGATATAATGGTTGTTGATATAGTAAACAAAGAAACTAACATTGTAGTTGAAGCAAACATGACACATCACTCGGCGGTGCGCTTAGTGACAAATAAAGGAATAAAAGGAGTCTTAACACAACGCAAGTACAGCTGTTCAGAATCGGGTCAGTAGAGTGAGCTGTGGATTTTAAGCATCAATTGGGTGAAACGCGGGTAAACATAACTACGATGACGTAACACACCGAGTGCGGAGGCGAGATCTTACGACACGAACGAATGTACCACGGAATTCACAACGATATCGAATACCGGCTTCACCAAAGATGTTATCGAGAGTCGCGTAAGATGGCGTTCCTCAAGGTGAACCACTGATCACGTGACTTTTTTAACACGCTGTATTAATTAAAGTTTTGTTTGAGTATCTGCTAAGTGATAAATCAGTCATTTTTGGACAAAGAATTTTTAGTATGAATATGTTCGATAAGTAATCGTGGCATAAACAATACTTGTATGACGACAGTGTTTCATAAGACACATCCGTGATAAGTGTAATTTCTTTGTTGCTTAAATTAGAAGGACAGTTGTATAAACGATTACTACAAAGATATTAAAAGTTCTAATAATAATTAATGTGTTTGTCAAAATCCAATATCGTATATATATCTGATAAGGTTTAAACATACAATTATTATCGCATAATCTGCAATATCTATTAGAGTTATCGCCATAGGTTATTGTATTTAGGTGTTCGATAAAGTTCACAAATATTTACTTGCATAGTGGGTTACAAAAGCCGGCGACGGAGCTGACAAAAGAGTTAGATAACTTATTGGTAATCAATCACAAAAATAGAAATTCAAGATATAAACATAAAAAAGTGACGAATAATAAGTAGATAAATTTAAATGAGATATCATTCGTGCGTGAAATTGTAAACAACACGGCCGAGGTAACAACATCAAAGCAAAGCCATTATGAGGGTAAGAAAAATCACACAAGCGTGTAGAATATGATAGTGATAAAAATACCATGATGCGATGGTTGTGGGCATTAGGGCCGGATTGGGGTCAATCGCTTGAGGCCATCTGCGGATGCTAATTATAGACGAAGCAAGACGAGACCAATAGCGTACAACTATGAATCTCAATTGCAATCACGAACCTATCAAACGGTAAACTTAACAAAATGTACGATGTATTTCAAGAAACTCATAACAACAACACGATTTCTGAACGTTATGAATGCGTTTATTACTCACGTAACTGTCACGTAGATCGTTTATAGAGAAAACATGATATGAAAAAAAAGATATGTATGTTTACTCTTAAATAAACAAAAAATGTAAATGCTACATAACGCGGCTTAAATCTAAGAAACAAACAATAATAATATCATTGTTTACTGCATGCATACTATTGTGACTACTAATGCATAGATTTATCTGCTTTGAATTTTAAGCACCTATTAAATGGACAGCCGTTAGGAAGCGCCCTCGTCAATATCGATTATAGATGGCGAAGATGGCGATGACGCAAATGCTGACATAAAAGCTAATATAAATGAAAGGTTATCCACGTCGAGCATTACAATACTTAAACCAGAATAAACTTTGTAAAGTATTTCCTCGAAAATGACGTCATTATTTGAGAAGTAGCAATCACTTGATGGTGTCATTCAAAAACGATAATAATATGAATTGATAATACTATGACTATCAAGAAATATGTGAAGCTCCAAGCGCGAAAGATAGAGAGAAAGAGAGATGAGAAGAGGGAAGTGACATGTGAAAGTGTAGTGAAATTATGAACAAAAAGCAAGTTTCGATGAAAATGGATGCGTTTGTTTCCATGCGGCTGAAAATGAGGAAGCAATTTATCGATTCGATTAGCGTCCAAGATTTACTAAAACTGTTATGTAGTTGGAGCATTACTATTATAATCACGTTGTGAGTCTCCGGAGATTGCGTCTTTACGCAACAACTGTACCAAACCCGACATATAAATAGATAAGGCACATGTATAAAAAACATCTGCTTCCAGTTGCGCCGGCCGCGGAGTACGATGAGACTGCGTGTGTTTTTTGTTCTAATTAGCAACATTCGTGATAGTTGTTTGTAAATAGAGACACACTAGATAAGTATGTTCCATTTAAGGTTACCATTTCATACAGTAATTACATCGTAAAATTAAACATTCATATTTGTTAAATAGAAAATATATATTGCAAAACTCTATTGGAGACAGCAGAAAAATTTCGACATCTACGCACGTGGATATGTTGCATTTTCAGTATTATGTATTTTCCACACAAAAGTATTCTTAGCGGCCTACTTAAATTCACAATGTTCTAGTATGCTCCTCATAACTGGCTATTAGCCTCGTTTATATATTCGCGCATTTAAAAATATATTTGCGACACGTGACCGAATATTGTCTGTACATACAATTTCGTCATATTTTTAGTCGCAGTAATGTATTTGTAGAAATTGAAAACATTTAAACAATTTTCCTAAGCCGTTCTATAGCTGTTCATTTCACAGCAACTACTTCATTCTTCAAAGTTCATTGTAAGCGTATCTAAGGAAAGCCGTTACTTAAACTGCTATTTAACCGAAAGTACGTTTTATTACTTGTAAACATAAATGGCGTCGAGATCCGGCATTGGGAAATATTTCACTTGTCTACATGGCTTTTAGCTTGGACTTAGTACTTGGAGTGCGAACTCAAAAACTAGTTATTAAAATTGTGCAATTGTTACATTAAGACCACTCACACGATCGTTAATACCCGCTTACGTTTATTTTAAGACGTTGATAACACGGGCAGTACACTTGTCCATATCTTAGCTGTCCCGCAGTAAAGTAGAACCTCTAATTCAAGTCATTATACAATGATGTCGCCCGCGGCGGACTTCTTGTGTAACGGTCAGTCGAATCATATGTGTAAACATGTGACAACATACATTTAATGAGCGTGAAACGAGAAAAAAGTTGCAGACAGCATAAATGATTCTGTTCAGATAATGCCAGGTCTACTTCTTATCAAGCAACGATATGAAATTTGGCTTTCCACCCGGAATATCCGGGGTTTTAATTCTAGGCACTGGACATGCACTACTATTTTTGGCGAATTAACATGAATTAACATATTTTCGAAGGCTGGCATTTCAGTCAGTCATAAATAGCGTCCACATTTTTTTTTTTTTTAACGCTTCACACTCATAGCCCCACAGTAGGATTTTCTCCT
>DWPV01001804.1:0-19220 GCA_018251915.1 Urbanus proteus proteus
ATCCCACTTAATTACGACTTTTCACTTATTTCAATAAAAGTGAACTGAAATAGCATACATATAATAAAAAGGTAACTATTAAATAAATAACATAACAAAATAACTAATTATTTCTTTTCTGTTTTATTCTATTTATATGTTGTGCTATTCGTGCAGCAAATAAAAAAAATTACATTGTTAAAATTTTTGCCTCTGCTAAGAGCAACAATATTACAGTAGTCTATGGTTAAAAACTACGAAAACCACTAATGATCTCTTGAGTTAAGAGCGACGATTTACGCATTAACCTTTAATCTATAAAAATAAATAAAACTTATAGCATTAGTGAGCACTAAAAAACGGTCTTTTGATTGTGATGATGTTTGATGCCATTATTTACGCATGCCTCAAAAATGTACGGAAAGTAAAGGCCAAGTACAAATTTTGTATGACTTGGCTAGTTTGGTTACTTTATTTTTCATTTTAAAAAGTTTTACAATAAAGGTATTTTGACCTATACTACATATTTAATTATTTTAAACTTTGATTTTCCAAGATTTTCTTGAAAGTGTAGCGTGAGAGTAATTTACGCGTGGAATCGGTAAAGACATTTGTACTTAACAGGGTAACTATCTTGGCTTTATATTGCAGCTCAATTTTTTATTTTAAGCTACGAATAGCTATTATCATTCATTAATTTATGATTAAATTTATTCTTGATTACTATAATTATTTAAATATTTTCTTCTTCGTTTAATATTACCTTTTTTCTTAAGCAGGAATGCAATGCTATGTAATTCAGGGTTGTAATGCTACCATTTCGGCAGCAATTAAGACAAAAATAACTGAATTAGATAAAAATATTAGTTTATTGACTAGATGGAGGTGCAACACGAATCTCAGGCTTGAAGCCCTTGTCGTCAGCAGTGAAGTTCACGATGTACTCCTGGCCGTCAGGAGCTATGTATGAGTAGGACCCCTTCACTCCGATACCCTGGTGGTCTCCAACTGTGATAAGCTGGGCTTCCTCCTTCCGCGACACGCCGTCGCTGGTCTTGAACCTGGAAAAGTTGGGTAACAAAATTAGTTTTCTGTTTCACAGTGCAAGTATGCCCCCTCAATTATGATACTTATTGAAATATTTGTAATGAAATATCAAAGACGTAGGATTCTACTAAAGATCTAAGTGAAATTTGCGCAGCTACTTGATATAATATCTTGTTTTTAATAATATAAAGTTAATCAAGGTATACGTTGATCTCTGGGGAGTTAGAATGTTGCATAAAGATTTCCTTTAAAATTACACGCATGCATTTTTGGAAGTGTCCCATACCCTATTCAGGGCTGTTTATATCTGGCCGAGGAGTCGATGGTAGTCCATAATGATATATTGGGATAGTTATAGCAGTAGATTACATTGATGAACAGTGGTTAACGTGACCGGTTAAAAGCACTCATAAACTACATTGAATTTTACCACTTCGGAATAGTTCCAGTATGTGTTTTATACTTACTCGAAATTGTATCCATTTGTATCAACAAAAGTGCTCTCAGTGAGAATTTCTACTGGTGGCTGGGCTTCCTGAGCGGACAGAGCCACTACACATAGGGACAGGACGAAAAACTTCTGAAAATTGTAGAATTGAATCAAAATTAGCATTTAAATTTTGTAAGTATGTTTATGAATTTTTACAATAAGCTGAACATTACAATACCTTATTGTTATTATTACAATAAGCTCACATTGTTAATTAAAATAACTTTTAATATAAGGTTTTAATCTGTTAGCATTTTAAAAAAATTGCATTGAGCGGTCGCCACACTGGTCTGTGGGTCCCGGATTCAAATCCCGGCCAGACAGATATCTGAATGAAGAATTTAGATTTCTGTTCTGTGTCTGGGTGAAGTATTCATTTTTGTGTGTCCATGGCACCCACGACAAAGGAGAAAATCCTACTGTGTGGCTATGAGAGTAGACAGCGTCTTTCTTATGAGCATTTTTTGGTTGTTGAGACAAAATACATAGGTACCAGGAATGTACCATTAAAACAAACTTACCAAAGCAACCATGGCTGGTGGGTGATTTCACTTGCAAGTGTTTTATGACTGGTTGTAAATAGACAAAAATCTTCTTAAATACACAGTTTGTTTGTTGAATTTACAGCGATGACAAAATAGATCGGCCATAGGCGCATGTAACCGAGGTGATAAATATGATCAAGTGTCGCTAACAGGTCAACGGTATGCGAATATCTTCAATCTTAATAGTACTAACAAATTCAACCCCAAATAAGTTTGCATCTTTTATCGATACAAAATTAGAGCATTATATTTCTAAAAGAAATATAATTTCAATGATACTAAAATAGTTTTCATTAATTAATAATTTCAATTTTTGATTTTATATTTTCTTTAAGCGCGTAAGCGACTATTGACTCGGAAAAATCTTACAGATTCGATTCATCGATATAATAATTGCATCTTGATATTATAATACTCATATATTATACTAGTAGCGATGGAAAATCCGCTACCCAAAGGTCCGATGAAGGAAATAGAGACATTGCAATGTGTTTGATATTGCATGCGTTGTTTTGCTTGCTATATTATGTGAAATACTAGTCTTGTCTGTAAATTCATATAAATTAGTTCTTGAATATACCGGAATACATATAGGTAACATGAGATTCAGGTACATTGAATTTTATTTACATATTATAGATTGGATAAATTAAGTACTAACGTCCTTACTATGTAGAGCTTTTATAAAAGTACAAAACAGACTCTTGAAATATCTTTTAACAGCATTTTCATACTTTTTCTTAGCAAAAAATATATTCATAAATTGTTATTCTCATAAATCATGTAAAGGTCTTTGCTAATTCATAAGTAAATTCCTATAGATTAGCATAGTCGTCGAGAATTTATTTTATTTGTTTCTATGATCGCATCTTAGGTCATGATGTCATTTAACGTTACCTCAGCATCAACACTAGTGCCTTTTTTATTAATTTTTAGTACGTAAATGTAAGAGTATACTCAAGTTTCTTAAAAATATCATTTAATAATTTAGTTAAATTAATTAATAAATACGAAAACAAAATAAATAAATAACGAAATTTGCCAGTCTCGTTCAATTTCTTGATCTAAAATTTTTTACTCTTGACATAATTCTATGAGATTTTCTTGATGACGGTCCTATAGCCTCTCTTCCCTGCTTTATAGGTCATCTCGTAGAGGTCTCCTTTGTCGTCGTACCAGCGGACAGAGCCCAACACATCGAGGGCAGCGTCGCTTGTGCCAGGATTAAGGATTCCCCCTTGTTCTGTCCGGGAGGAGCCGTCACTTGCGTCGTAGCTGAAATAATTAAAGTAAAGTGTGATTAGTACGTGGTACAAATACGATATAGGACATATAGTCTCACTTGCTAAGCGTCAAAATTGATTCCTGGTATGGTATCTTAATGATAAAATATTATTCTGATAGTTTGCATAGGTTCTTCTCTCTCTCTCCCTGTGTTTATGACATTCTAGAGGAAATGTTTCTAGCCGAGTTTAGCGTAAAATTATTATATTATTATCAGTCTTTTTAAATCATATATTCTTTTTATTATAATATTTTGAAGTATATTAATATCAGTTTCTATATGGAAGAAAGTTATAGTGATATTTAATACAGTTATACGAGATTTATATTTCAATGAAATTTTGCAATGTAATAAATTAGTCAGTATCTTAAAGTCAAACATAATATATTATTGGTTTCACATAAATTTTACCTTTTTTCCAATTCTATACCTTAATTAGAGATGAATTTATAACTACAGGCTCATTTATATTAGTCTATTGAATGTTTTTACATATTATATGTTTAAAACTGTCTTATTTAAATTATTTCTTAATTTACACGTGACAGTATTGATTAATGTATTCTATGTCTAAATTCCAGTAGAATATATTGGATAGAGATTAGATCTTTAGGCGGTATTTGCTCAAGTTTCTATTTACTAACCCATGGAAAATGGTTGTTCCGAAATTAAAATGAATCCATTTAGGTACATACCTACGATTCATTTGTAAAAAGCCTAATAAAATTCGTAGAGCACAACACACTCAGATAATTTATTACCTATCACTTTATTTTTATTTTGAATACGCAGAATTTAGCATGTTATTCCATATAATTAAAAAAAAATCCGTACAATGCTTATACACTTTATGTATCTCGGTTTCCGTTCGTTTATTTTCTAAATACAAAGTATAATCATTATATCAATTGTACAAGATTATACAAAATCATAATATTCCTCATCACAAATTACGTCGGTCATCTTAAGTGCCTATTCACACATATAACAACGACAGCGACACCACAACGAAGACTGCGCAAGCGGGCTCATATTTGTATGGAATTGCATTTTATTCGTACGGTGTACATACCACTTTGCTGTGAAAATCGACCCAAATTAGGGGCCAGGGTGCCGAGCACTCCATAGCAAAGAACGCAAAACAGAAAAAAGTAATTAGGTTCCTGTGGTTGATCACAGATGAATTGTTCATCCATGGGAGCTATGTTGGAACGGGAGTTACCTTTAAATTCTGTGGATTGATTGTAGTACGTGTGAATAGGTTTAAGTATTTCCGATGTAGTAGGTACTTATTGCAGTGCTAAGTGGTGATCGTGACGCAACCATTTAGCTGATGCCAAGTCGGACGGTCGTTACTTGACACTAAAACGTACATACAATTACAATGCAATTCCGAACATGTATTTGTTACTAAACTAATCTTAACTTCAAGGGTTTAGCTATAAGAAATTCTTATTAAGTCCTTTATCCTATTAGGCAACTTCTATTTATCAAAATTTAATAAGATTTCTGGTTAACTGTAAATGTATTATAGTTTATTAACATCGCATTACTATTAAATTCCACTTGTCCCATAAAATGTTTGATAAAAAATTCTTACATTTGTTTTAGAGGTACAAACGGCATATTATAAAAATATCGGAATTTGATCTTGCATCATTATTATAATGCACAAATAACCAAATATAACGATATAATCATTACATTCAAAGTCCAATGATATTATGTGCGTGTAAAAAGTAATTTGGTAAAAGGTTTTTGTATGTTACATGCAGAATGCGAGCCGATGATCGCAGTCCTTTTAGAAATATCTGTTGAAAGCCATTTGCTGCGTTCATTAATGTCGTTTCCTTTCTTTTACCTTTTACATGGTGTCAGTTATCCGAAATTTATCTGGAGTAAGAACCGTGTATCGTGTCTCATTTGAATAAAGGAGACCGTAGTATCTCATTTAAATAAAATTCCGAGGTTAAAATAAAAAAGCTGGGTTTTGTGGGGTCGAGTATCCGTTTCCTTACTCTTAACTTTAACCGGACCTTAAGTTACAACGATGCGTGACACTATTTATCTGTAAGACCCTTACAAGGCCATTGATATGATAAGCCCAAAATTTATCGATGTAACCTGTCGGGAAATGCAGCGCTTTTGTACAACGATGTCAGGCTAATAAACCATATTGCACTTATGTGCACTTACCGTGACTAACAATCGCAAGCAACACAATAAATTTCAAAATTGGATATTTATAAGTACTGTAGTGAAAATGCGGATTTGGTAATTATTATACAGTTACTAATTTAGTTGTGTGTATTCTTAATCATATATTTTGAAGCTTTAAGCTAGAATTTCGGTATGTGTACCTACTCGTATGCTACGTTTTCAAAATAAAGCAAAGACAAATATATTTTTTTTTATTATTTTCAAACAATTTTGGTGTCTTACAAGTAATTAAGATATGGCATGTATAATATAGCAATAAAACAAAACATTAAATAGATGCTTTTGTGATTGTTATATGACATGCATAATGTTATACTATGACAAAATATTTGACACAGCTGCATTTGGTTTTACGGATGCCATTTTGTATATTACTTAACA
This sequence comes from Urbanus proteus proteus, assembly GCA_018251915.1. Lineage (NCBI taxonomy): Eukaryota > Metazoa > Arthropoda > Insecta > Lepidoptera > Hesperiidae > Urbanus > Urbanus proteus. The sequence continues at coordinate 5,948 of DWPV01001804.1, forward strand.
ATATAAATGTAAATACGCGGGTTAATGTGGTAGAAGGAATGTATATGAATATGTTTTTTATTGTCTTATCTAAATAAATATTAGTTTTAACTACCATACCTATTATAAACAAATGTACGTGTAATATACTGGACTCATGATTATAAAACAGTATTAAAAACGTGTATTATAAGTAAATACAATGTTAAATACAGAGAACTAAAACAATAGAGTAACCAACTATGAATAGAAGTGACGACTACCTTATGACAACGTCTAGGTAAAAATGTACCTGAGTAATACCATACAATTTATGCACAACTCACATGTATATCTGGATAATAAGCTGGATAAATTTTAACGAAATTTTCACTAGAAGATAGCTGAAAGTCTAAAGCGTAAGATAGGCTACTTAAATTTTCGAAAAACTCAATAGCACGCGTTCCACGCTCACCCGCGCACTGTCGCTGGGTTTCCCTCATGTTTAAATATGTAATTGTATACCTTTAACTTCTTAAACGTCGGAGAAACCGCGGGAATCAGCTAGTAAGTAATAATTACAATAGATATTGTTGTAAAGTCCCTGCCAAAATACACGCATAATATGTATTTTGTTTCAAAAATAATACACTATCGTTCTTAGGCGGATATAGGTGTGGCGCTGGTGTCGTTGGCTCTACAAGTATTGGTATGCGAACCAGATTCAAAAAATTTCAAGTTTATATCGAAATTATGTGACAAATTTCTTCTTTGCGTGTGTGATGTCATCCCTATGACTCAAGATGACCTTCACACTCCTTGAGTTTCGAGAAAAAAGTTATTGATATAGGATATCACACAAAAAATATGTGTTATCTATCTTTGATGTGGAGTTGTTTAATACGACTAGCTTGGATACGTCGAATTTTGACTGAAATCCAAGATATATCCTTAATTAAAATACAAATTAAACATTGATATAATTCATATTCATGCATACTGCATGCCGCATAAAAATTTAATACGGATGCCGTACAGATAAAAAATAATTAATTTGACGGTTATTTAAAATACATGTACTAAGATAATCGATTTACACTAATAAAATTAAGATAATTTCCTGTAAATATTTATGACAAAGTGGGCCAAGCTGCGTTGGGAAGTTCTTATGAATATCATATCAAAACAACTTTGAATAACAACATACACCTTGAACTGAGTAAAACTTGGTCTATCACCTAGTTCAAGTCTAAACACTATATGCAGTAAAATTCTAAGCATTACTTAATGATACCAACATTTTATTTGAGTTTAAAAGATATTTAAAGGCTCTATTTCATTTACCTCACAAGTAAAATATTTTGGGCTACAAATCTGTAACTTTATACACAAGATTCAGATAGATATTAAACAGGTTTTTCTTTTTTATAAGACAAGTAACAAACGAGCATGCAGTCCATCTGATGGTAAATAGTCACTGCAGCCTGTAGTCATATGTAAAAACTCTATATTGGACAGAGAATAAATAACTCTATATTGTTCAACGACGCATAGCTGCTTCTCAGTACTAAAATGATATAATATATATAGGTATGTAAGTAAATAAAACAGCCTTCTCATTAATTATCCAGTACACTTCAATAGTATTCACCCTAATTCTTACATGAAGAGCCACCCCTATTCTTTATTTTTATTGAACACACTTTCCCAATTTTATCCACATGTATACTGTGAAGTCGGTAAAATACCTAATAACATGGACAGACAGGTGGACAAGTAAGACAGTGCCATTTGGTTACGGAATGCTATAAAAATCAGACACTCATTTCCTTACATATTTACATACTTCTAAAATGCGTGCAATTAAATTATGAACGGGGGCATACAAAAAATAACGGCGCTCTATAAGGATATTCGAACCGCAAACGGACGTTCAACTTGGTTAAGGCGTAACACATTATTCAGAACCAAGTTTTTGTTCCCTACACGATGTTCGTTCTACTTTTTATAGCGCCATTGTCGCTGGTGCGGATTCATTAAGCCTTATACGGCTGATGAATATTCGGTGACATTTTAAGTTTGACATGACAATCTTAAGACAGTGGCCCTCTTGTTTGAGTACCATTTAACGGTACGCGATTTGTCATTTTAAGAGAAAGCAAACAGGACAAGTAAATATACACATGTACATACATGTGGTTTTTTGACCTATGATCGCATTTTATGAGTTGAAATTAAAATATAAGTGAATTCACGATCTTTATATTTATTTTGTCTGAAAACAAAGCATGAATTTGAACAAAATTTTACAAAACAAAGAATATGTGAGCTATTAACATATACATAGGTTTCATCCTCAAATCCCATTCGTATTGCAATAGGTATTTCAAATTATTGAAAAAAAATTAAAACGGGTAGGCGGAGACACACGTAGAAGCTTGTATTATTTTTAAAAGGCTTCTACAGTTAACGGGTGTTATACATACCATCATACAAATAAAATTTAATTTTAAGTAGCAACGAAAATAAAGTTCCCAATACGGTCTCCAAAAAGCCATAAAATGCTAAATGAAGATTAATTTGTCGCGAGTAAAAGCACCGATAAATGATGCTTAATAAATATTAATTCGCAAGTAAAAGTATCGATAAAGTATTAAAAGGGTTTTTATATCCGTGAAAGTCCAGAACAACGGACCTGTTGCGGAAGGCCAGTATTGAAATATTTACTTTCGCCAAAACATTGTTGGTCACGTATTCGGATAATCGGGCTATAACGATGGTACACGTAAGGACAACGGGTGAATTTACATAAATTCGACATTCGCAGCTATTTGTTCCGTCAATATATTCCTTGGCCGCTCAACATTCTATCACAATAGATGACTCATCATTTTGCTTTCCTTTTATTTGCACTCATCTTATGTTGTGATGTAGGGATGTTATGGATATGAAATTTCGGATCTGGATATATACGGATATGTGAAAAAAATATCCCAGTTTCGGATTTGGTTAAGGATTATTTCGGATTATCTGATAATTTCCGTTAATGATACGGATTATTAAGGATTAGAAAATGAAAATTTTGAAATTAAGGAACATATACATAGAGTTAATAGATGGGGTCAGTCAGGTAATTACATAGGTATGTATATATTAGGCATATTTGAACTCCACCTCTATCCGAAACTATTAGAAACTTTTATATCGGATTCGGTTACGGTTTCGGATAGTTTTCTATTTCGGATATCCGATGGTTTCGGATACGGTTACGGCTCCATAACATCCCTGTTGTGATATTGTTAAACACGTGGGATAATTTTTCTATTTGGGTCGTACAGTTGAAATAATATTTCATTATTTAATTCGGGCATTCAATATTTAAAAAAAATGTCCGAACAGTCCTATGTGAAGCCTCCTTTTATTCTACAAAGCAAAATTAGAAAACAAAACACTGCTGCCAAAAATAGGTATAGTAATGGCTCCAGAAAATTTAAACTTAAAACATGCACAAAATCCATTCTTTAAAAACATACCCACGCATTAGACAATCGTGGGAGGACAGGTTGATGTACTGAAGATATCTCAACAAAAAATTTATAACTACATAATTAAAACAAAAATACAATCTCTAAATTATCTACTCTAGCTCTAGTTATTGCAGGAATTTAGAATATTGTATTTTAATGAAGTCGTTGGGAGTGCTTTTTTGTTGTTGTTTGAATTCTTTATATGATTCAAAATTTAGTTATTAAACATTTATAATGGGTTACTGAATAAAGTTGCGCGTGTGAATTTTAAGACAAATCATATTAAGACGAGAATTAATTCCGAACCTTGCATGAATAAGTCGGAATTTTTTATTCTATATTTGGTCGGTTCAAATACCGTAAATTTATGAATATGCTTATGTTAACCGAAAACTCAATCTAATATATTGCAATAAAAAAGGAATTAAAAACATAAAACAACGATTTACAGATAAAAGTAAAAGTTTAAATGGCTGCCCTGAAAAATGAACATTTTCAACTTATTCACACCTGGTTCGGATTTCATTGTAGGTAGGTACTATTTTTTGAACTAAAATATTCGGTATTAATTTATGGTCCTCGTGTAAGAAAAATAATTTAATATAAATCTCACATATTTATCGCCACCTTGGAAATAATAGGTTCATAATATGGAAATTCTTCATGTTTTCTATATGTCCTCGAAATTATATTGTTAACATACCTGAGACCATTGACATGGTCAAGGTTGCGACAAAGTACAGTCGCTCGCATAAAAACTTTTATTTTGTTTCTATTATGACTTAATATTTTAAATCATTTTTCGAATTCATTGTTTTTTTAACGTCTTGAATAATACATACATAGTAATTTATTATACTATTGTGAAGATACTTGATTTTTTTAAAATATGTATATGCATATCTACTGCGAGGTTTCTCTCCTGAATGAATTACATTTGTTGAGAGCCAGTAAGTCCACATTAATGTAAATAGTGAGTGGATAACTTATGGGTAGTGAAAATTAGGATGCTCCTTAATCAATGATAAATCAAAAGTTACCTACTTGGCGCAAATATTATGATTAAGCGCTTATTGTTTCCTTAACGTTACTGTAAACCTAAAAATAGCATAAGAGTTCAAATGTTCAAGGGCTTCGTGATCTATTTGCATCTAACCTATACTGGCACTTACAGTAACGTGGTTGTAACGGATTAACTCAGGTTAAAACTCTAATGTTATTTGACTTATTTTGATTTATTTATTTTGTTTTTTACTGTCGTTGTAGAACTGTTGTTCCTGTTGTTTTCATAAACAATGTTGTATTCATAATGGTGGAAATTTTAATCATAGTTGTTTTATTGATGAAAACAAAGTTCAAGATCTTAGAACAGTTTTTTATAAATACTTTTTTTACCGATTGTACTGCCTTCATGCTTGTGTATGTATTATTATTTGTATTTATTTTTTTACGTATTTTCTTATGAAGTCACTTCCTCGAAAGTTTTTAACTTGTTTTTACTTAAACATGAATTCAAAATAGATTACTTCTTTTAAATAAATTTTCTATTTAATTTCAATTTGATGTAACACATTAATTAAATCATCTTTGTTTGAAAAAAAGCTCACTTTATTGAGAATAAACTTGTTTTTGTTGTTTTCAAAAACTCTACATATAAGGGACTGATAGAATCATTTCGTGCTTAGATATTTCTACTTACATACGCACATGCATGTCTAAAACAAAACTAAGTTTTTAAGTTGCAAGCCTGTTTCCAGTGGTAACACTATAGTTTATTTAAAAGTTATGGTTATAACTTATTACATATATTATAACATTATGATTATTATAGTAATCTATTACTATACTAGCTATGCCCTGCAATTACATCCACGTTTGAAAAAGAGATTAGAACTGTAGTAACTTTTGATAGAGTAAGTGAATTATCTTGAGTAACATGCATTTGAAAATATTGTTTTTTAATTAAATATATTAGATCCATAAAGTTGAGTTCATTAGTTTTAGTTTTATGCGATCTAAAATACGCAGAAAGTCTAAGAGGTATAAGAACATCTGTGACTAATACTTATTCTCAGTCCTCCAAACTTGGGACTATTATTTATATTGTATGTATGAATGTATACTTACTGGAATTTGTAAGAGTTTGGCATATTAGCGGTGTCCATTTCATATCGAACGACTTGTGGTCTCGGTTTGCTCTCAATCGCAGGACTCGCCCCATATGTGTTTACTAATAATGATAGTCCCAATACCTGAAATTTTGGAAAAACAGCGCATGTTTTTATACAGTAAAAACATATTGAATGAAAACAAAATAAGCTAAACATTCATGGGTATTATGTGTCATTAAGTCACAGCAGACATACATATATATGTATATCCTGTACATAATTCGATATAAATGTTTATAAGGTTTTTTGTTCAAAGGTGTGCACACGTTATTTCAACGCAAACAATTTAAATAGAAAACCAGTTAGATTATAGAAAAATAACTAAAAAATTGACCTTAGATGTCTTTTAGCGGCGACTTTACTAGGCTGTGTGCTGTGGCCCAACATCTTGTATTGTTTTATTTGTTTTTTGAAAAATGCATTGAGATTGTTGTGTATTGCAAGCGTTAAGAAGGTCGTGAGTACTTGAGAGCTTGAAGACACTTTCATTATATTGACGTGAATATTATGCACTAGACACTAGTTGAGTTTTTGCAACACCTTACTTTGCCGTCATGGCTTAATCACTCTGAAGGTCATATTTAATGAACACGAAGTCCAAAACATTGTCACAATAAACGATTAATAAGTAGCCGTTATGATGTTAAAAATATCACTATTGATGAAAATGACACTAGTGAAGTGATAATTACCAATATTAGCAGCATTTTGAACGTTCACAGTAAGAGCAGCAACAGGTGACTTCCTGGAGAAGCTTTGGTCCGAATGTGCTAACGGTTTCGTAAGATGTCCTTATATATATGGAGTCCCCGATGCGCGCGTTGGTTGGCGGCTAGCGGGCCGAGCTCCGCTTGTTCTGAAACTGAGCCAATTCTAGCTGACCAGTAGTTTATAGATCGACATATGAATGGGCAAGAGGATTTACCTAGGAATTACGTCATAACGCCGCATAAGATATCTCTTGGAGATGTTTTACGCTCCAGTCCTTAAGACAATTGACCAGGGTAATATGAATTTTAGAAGCGTTGAACAATCTAACCATCAGGGTGATTGGCATACAGCAGACTGCAAGAAACGAGTTTTAGGATTAAATTTTAATATTAGTCAAACCACAAGCGAGTGTTTTGTAAGCATGTTGCGTACGTTTTATGACTGTACAGTAAACGTAGGACTTAACGTGAATAGGTATTTGTAAATCATAGACAGATTTACAACTGTACTTAGCAATTATGTTATATCAATATATCATATTTAAGCTATTAAAGGATTATATTATCAGATGCCACGTATTATTACAAGATTTATGTAGCGGAAGGAAGTAAACATGGCACAGTTAGTCCATGAATGTAGAACAGAACTGATTTACATTAAATTAGAATTATTTGAACGTACCGTGCATACTAACTTCAGTACAACTAAATGTTGTGTTAAGTAAGTTGTGTAATACTGTTTATATCATTAAATGTAAATGATATACGACATTTACATGTAAAACACGATAAGGTATATTTGGCGCTAAAAGGATGTTCTAGGCTCCAATAAAATTTATTTCATATCTAATAATAAATACTTACGTACGTTACGTAGTTAACACTAGTTGTACGAACTCGCATTTTAATGTCTATTACTATATGCTACTCCTGTTGTACTTAAGTCACGGTGCCTTATTTATAATATGTGAAATAAATGAATTTTCAAATATAATTGATACTAGGATCAAAGTAAAGAATTACGAAAAGGGTATATCAACAATCTTACAAACTTTTTAATAAGGTATTTTAAGATCATAGTGCTAATAATAGATTTAAAAGAAAAAATATAAAAAACAGTTCTAATAAAAAATTGCTCGTATTTTTTTGTGAATACCAATTACAACTAACTTAAAATAATTTTAGAAAATATATTTACCAAGTTCTAATACACCAACTCCTTTCTACAAACCCCTTGAAGGTCATTATTCTCAGATACATTCTTATTTTACGACAGGATCGTGCTACGAATTTTAAGGATTCAACTTTCTTAAAACGTATATTAAGGATATTCTCAAACATTCATGATAGAAAGGTTGGGGAATCTGGGCCATACGCCGTTTGTCATGTTTTCAAGGAAATAAAAATTGGCAAAAACCTTTGGGTTGTTAACCCGTTCTTGACTTTTACTTTGTACGAAACGAATAAAACTAATTATACAGATAACCATTTAGATTTTGAAACACCCGAAGACATAGTAAAGAAACAAGTCTGTTATGATGTTTTTTACACAACATAATTTGTTTATTAACTGTTAGACATCGATTAACCAATTATGTGATTAGTTCGAATTGCATTTCACATAGCGGGATGATCAATTTAGATAGATTTATGAATACAAAATAACATTTTGGTATAACAGTTTCAAAAACTGAGGTTAATTGAGACTGTTGCCTTTTCCAAAAATCCAAAAAGTCGAATGACTTCATTACAAGGATCGCTATCCTGCTGCGGCAATATTTTTGAATTTACGTTGTACAAATATTTGATTGCAAATTAATGATTTAACTCTTTTGCATGGAATTGTGATTTTTAAAAATATTTACCGTTGTTCAGATTTAGTATACCTAATTTAAGTAATAATATAAGTTAATTTATCTTATAGCGGTATGAATTTCATACTGTCAGATTATTTCAATTCATATGCTTTTATCAAATGATAATTGATGATTTGCTTTAATTTTATTGAATTACCAGGAGAAAAACTATAGATGTTAAAGCTGTGTATCATGCTTATACAGATTAATAAAGTATCTATCCAACTATGTCAGTGTTAATAGCTAGGCTTCGTTGTGGTTAGCTTAAAGCCTAAATCCTTTAAGTTTTGAGATAAGCTACGCAATGAGAATTTCCTTTATTCCTTTGTTTATTCAGCTTCATGAAGGGTCGGAAACTATTGCCGCTGACCTTGTCAGCTCTTAAAGAACGTTCAGGTATCTTAGAAGCTAATAGCCGACTTAGTTGGCCTAGTTCGCTAGTTGGAAAATCATCGCAGAAAAAGGAGCAATCGTTGATGACAATAAAACCATAACGCGTATAGACTATGCGATTTATACCATATGCTTTACTAATTGGAAATACTAAACAGAATCAGAAATGCGGATTTACAATTTCATTAATATTGCAAGACATAATTGTATGTTGCTAAATGTCACTAAGATCCATAAATACTCGTATGTTGTTTATGTTACTTTAGAAATACCATATTGGTGACTACAAAATACATCACTAGTTATATGTTAAGTGACCACGGTAGTCTAATACTAGATGCATAGCAAAGGTATATGCATTTAATCTGATAGTAAATGGACCGCTATTGCACGTCATCTGCCATCTTTCAATAGGATTTCTTTCTCAAGACATCCATTTCCAATGCATTACTATTTCTGCAAGTAAGTTAGACGAGTAAGCATGTTTGCTTTAATACACTTTTGCAGAGCATAGCGCTTCAATGTTTAGCGTTAAGGAGTAGGCGAAGCGGTACTGCCGTTGTAGTTGAATTTAACCTGAAACAAATTAAAATAGGTAGGTTCTTTTGAAGACTAAATTAATAGCATCACTTAAATAAAGGTTTCTGCCCTAAAGGAAGATCACGATACACTCTACAAATATCCTGCTGTAAAGCTTAATAATGTGTAAAGGTTTTACCATTTGTACCTACTTATAAGTTCTAATAGCCCAAGAACCCCTTTTTATTGTTGATGTATACTACATACCTATATGTATATGTTATGTAATTTTGTACATTGTACATAAGTTAGTTGTGATTTTTCAACAAGTAAATAAACTTCACATCACAAGATGCACATTTTCTATTCTTAAGAATTAATTACAGACCTATGACTTAACGTAACGTTCCTTAGATTGGGGTTATAGAGTTAATTGATTGTCATCGTAAGCTTATAAAGATGAATGTACATTTAAATTAATTGAACTTTGTACTTAAGTATTGATTTGATTGTGACATAGTGCGATTTTACATGACAACTAGATAGTAGAAATATAAAGGCTTTCGCATCAATTCCACTTATGAAAATATGTGTATTTTTATAAAATGGTCACTCTTGATCACTTATGAAGGCGGCACCACCACACCTATTTCTGCCTTATAACACCAGTGTTAAGCACTACTGTGTTCTGGTCTGAAGGGTGTGGTTAGGGAGATATACTTATCCGAGGGGTTCCAGCTCAGTCCTCAGGGGTAGCAACGCATCTGTGGTCAACCTAAGGTAGGACTTTGATCTTATATAGGGATCTTATATAGGGCGGCAGTTGCCACTTACCATCAGGTCGACCGCATGCTCGTTTGCTACTTCGTTCATACATAAAAAAAAACATATATGCAGACTAAATATCCCACAGAGAAACAAAAATACGTACATATCCGCAGAGAAACAAAAATAAGTAAAAAATAACACATTTCATTAAAAAACAGATACCGACCAAATTATGTATTTTCGCTTCGCTTTGGGTTAGCGTTAGTCCTAAATCTTTTTACCACGCTTTTATGAGCTTGGTATGTTGTACTGTCATGTTCGTTCTAAATGAAACGAACGTTTTAATGTTGAAGTGTTAAGAACAAATGAATGAAGGAATCGGTGGATATTTTAGTTATTCGATGCGGATTCATATTCTAGAACGTTATTTACTTTTTTTAGTTTCTAGGTTATAAATGTTATAATTTATGCCAGTTCTGACTAAATAGTCAGAGTAGATCTTTTTTATATCATTGGAGTAGCATAAAAGCATGTTGTCGACCTGATTGTAAGTGGTCACTGCCGCCTATGGGCATCTGTAATCAACCCCAGATAAGATCAAGGTCCTACCTAAGGTTGACCACAGTTCTAAGGTTTTCTGTTGACGGGGGGGAAACCTTCAAAAGGTACCCGACGCCTCGGGAGCGACGCCGGGTTATGTGGGATTTACCGCACTAAAACCACCCCCGGTGGTCGTCCTAAGCGCTACGGAGAAGACTCCGCGGTCAGGTACTAGTACGATAGTTGTTTTATTAAAAAAAAAATATAAAGTCTTTCAGTTAAGGCTGGCAGTTATTCTACCCAAAGATCAGCCTCGCTGTACAGCGGGGTAACGCTGCCAGCGTTCTAGGCACTATGCCACAAGCTGGAGTATTGGATGACATATTTAATTTGTGTTATTTTAATTTATTTATTCATAATTTTAGGTTAAGTTTTATATTTAAGTTTAGTTCAAACAAAGTATATTTAGAGAAATGTTTTTCTTGTCTCTGTACTAACCTTGATAACCGTTATAAATAAAATCACGAAAATCACTTCTATACAAAAATATTGAAGGTTCCAACGAAATTTCTCTTGAACATGATTATATAAGAAATTGTTCGGTATTTTCTAGTCATAAATTTATGTCCTACCTCGATGACTTTCTTTTGTTACAAGCATTAACCGAGGCCTAGTGTTTCCACGCTACGATCTAGTTTGGAACTAGGTTCATTATAAAAACAATGTTAGGAACAAAGAGATTCTATTGTATACCGACCCATAAAATATTGGCCTCAAAACTTCCAACTTTCGATGTTACAGGTTACAGCACTTAAAATAATAATGTCATTACAAAAACTCAGCAATCATTGTCTTATGGGCAATTTATAATTATAGATTAAGTTGATTTAATTATGTACTTTGACGACTGTTAACTATGATCTTTAAATTCAAGATTTTGAAGGTGGTAGGACTCTATTTAGTTCGACTCCGGCGGCTTCACCGCCACACTTTTTTTTCTATTAGTGCCTTATAACGGCAGTGTTAAGCACTGTTGTGTTCTGGTCTGAAGAGTGTGGTAATGGAGACATAGGTACTTATCCGAGGTGTTCCAACTTAGTCCTCAGAGATAGCAACGTAGCTGTGGTCAACCTTAGGAAGGACGTCAGATGTCCATGAGCGGAAGTGGCCACATACCACCAGATGGACTGCATGCTAGTTTGCTACTTCGATCATATAAAAAAGATGATTTAAACATTACATAGTCTTAATAAGATCGAAAAATAAATAATGTATCACTCATAGCTACACACTAAAATTTACCGTGTGTTGTGAGTGCCATGAACACACACATAGACGTGTACATAAACACCCAGACACAAAACACAAATCCTAATCCATCATACTGTCTGACCGGGGATTGAACTCAGACCCCATTCCTTGCCAGAGCGGTTTGGCGACCGCTCCTCCACGGGTCATCAATTATGCACGGTAATAAGGATGTAATCCAGGGATATTTCCAGGACGCTTTGTCTCCCGAGCTTATAAGCGTCACAATTAGGGATTATGAGGCATAATGAGCTCAGGGCTTGTTGCTCACATTTTTATAGTATTAATTATGATGGGAGATTAACTATTTACGAGGGAATTGATATACGAGTATTATTAGGGTCTGTAATTCATTTTATTATTATATAAAAAAGATATTTTTTAAAACAAGCTTTTATTTGAACTACAAAGAAAATAGTAATTTTATGCAAGGACAGTGCGTAAGATTCATGGTATTGTAATAGTATGTTACAGTATAATGATTTTAAAAGGTTGTGAAACTAAACAGGTGAAATTAAATAAATGCTTGTTATAAAATGTTATTAAAAGTTTAAAACTGAATTTAACAAAAAAATTATTCATGTAAGTGTCAAAGTTATTATTATTTAGCAAAATCAATTCTACCTTATCCAATGATTTAATAACGTTATAAATATCATTGATCATATCAATTAATTATATCAAGGTAAATGCTATCAATAATTATCAATTTAGCTAACGATAGGTTAATCAAGATTAATGATTTTGTTAAATAGACAATAATCTGTCTCATTGGTACGCTCGGGTTTCCTTTCAGGGTGTAACATATTTCGGTCATCGATCAACAATACCAACCAACCAACGTACCAACCAACATACCAACGTTAGTATTGTTGATCGAAGGTCATGGGTTATAATATTGACCAAGCGCGGATTAGTGTGGGTCGCATGTGGCCTCCGACAATATTTTCTCTTTAGTGTCAGCGGGTCTGTCCCTGTAGTACCGGGACCAGAATAGGGCTACGGTATCCCCTGCCTGTCGTATGAGGCGACTAAAAAGGCGCTTCCGGGGTTGCGGGCGGCTAGACTGGGAGCTCGAACCGGCCGTCCAGCGACCTCAAGAAGGACGGCGGTATGTGTGGTCGCGTGCTGTCGTAAAAATCCGCATGTGTCGGTTAGGAAAATGCACGACAGAACAGAGCTCGAAGGGGCATCGCGCTTGGAGGACTTTAGTGATGGTACAAACGTTCCCTGAGTCCTTCTCATAGCGCTGAGGACGGCTACCGGGGGAGGTTTTAGTGCGGTAAAAATCCCACATAACCCGCATCAGTTTCAAGGCGTCGGGTACCTTTTGAAGGTTTCGTTTTGAAAAATAAAATATTTTTTAACAAAAATAAGAACCGACTTCAAATACATGAAGATATATAAATAAACAAAATGCGCTAAAAAGTAATGTGTAAGTGTCAGCAATGTACTTAAACGTGAAATTATTTTTTTACGTGGAATTTACATAGAATTATTACAATTACTGTACGACATCTATG
>DWPV01001805.1:0-19217 GCA_018251915.1 Urbanus proteus proteus
GCACCCACGACACAGGAGAAAATCCTACTGTGGGGCTATGAGTGTGAAGCGTTATTTATTTATTTATTTTATTTATTTACCGAGGATAAACAAGCAATCGATGACCCGAGTTATGGAGATAGTCAGTTAGTACCAGTCTTCACTTCGATCTTAGATCATGATTCGAAGGACATTGAATGTATGAAGTTTAAAGAGTTGAGAACATATAACGTACAATCCAAAAAAAACTTTTGAAACTTACAGCCTATTTGATGTTAAATGGTCGCTATGACGTCTCAATTGATTCAAAATAGGATATGTTCAAACACTGCTTTTGAAGACGAACATAGAACGACCTGTGTAAGTATGTAGTATGTAGGTAACATATCTCGCTCCGTTATTTATACGAAGCCAAAATTTTGAAAATGGCAAAACAGATTACAACGCGTAAGAAAAAGACTTTATGGACATTACATCAATTATATGTAGTATTCGGATATTAAAAAATGTATGGCTGCACAAGTGAAACCGCCTGCTAAAACTAGCTAGTACCTTCAACACTTAACAATACCCTCGTAACCTGTGACGATAAATCGCGCTGACATTAACATAAACAATTGACGTCAAAGAGCAGATTATTTACTCGTAAAATGACAAAATTCACATCAATCAAGGTAAAAACAAGGCCCATAAATATTGAGTGGTTTTAGGTACTTACAAGACCTTTGGAAGTGCCACATTACTGTAAAAGTTTTAGCGTAGCATAAATTATAGGACGAGGAAATAAAGAATAAATGAATCTAAAGTATTTCGGTGATAAATAAGTGTAACTAATATTTTAATAAAAACACTTCCTACAATCAAAGCATTACAATTTATCCTCAGACTCCCTTGACATGGATGTCATCGACTTATGGAAATAGAAAAACGAGTAAAGTTTACCATCTGGTTACCACCTACCATTACCTGGTTGTTATAATATGGCTCTCGACCTTCAATAAAAATCTCCTCCTCCTAATCCTCATGGGTTGTATATCAAACTTTAAAAACTATGATTTTTTTGATTATATTTTGTAGAGAAAAGTATACATATTTTCCTAGTATCGTTTCCTTAGTAAGTTAATACCCAAGACTAGGAAACTCCAGATCCTGATTATTCCGCGATCATAGAAATATTCAACATCGCTTGACCCCAACCTATTACCGGAAAGTTAAGCCTCGTACACATTGTTGTGCCATAAACTGCAATTTATTGTAGTCACGTGTGCAAGCTACCGTCCGTTCGCACAGTTTCGGAAGCATTAGGGCCCATTAAGCACCGTTAACACACGGCACATCACGAGTGCACGACTCGCGTGAGCGATCTATCGACGATCTCGGTAGCGATCGGTACTGGCTTTTCACACGGCCAGCGATGCTGTGCTGTTTGGACTCGTGTGTGAAGAAAGGTTTACATTTTTCTATTAGTTACTTTTACTTAAAGTAATGTCTCAATATTAATGTATTAACGTGTATGCAAAATTACGTACATCGCGTGCGTGGTACATCCAAGAAGGACAAAAAATAGTAACACGAGGAATTTATATTCATTTATATCGACATAATTATAATAAGTCACGATAGAAAGTTTATTTAATATTATTTAGTAGGACCTGAAGAAAAACTTATTCAATAACTTTATTCACTCAACACGTTAAGTCATTAAAACGTAAATTAAGTAAAATAACCAAAACAAAAAGTTTTCTGTGTCGTGAAAGTAAAATCTATTTTGATCGTTAGCCTAATAATATAGAACGAGTAGCAACAAAGCATCCTCGTTTACTTTTATAGCGGTTTAGTCCAGACTAAACGGGAAAACATTAAAGATGGACAAATATGGGACATTTTATGTGCACGACGGAGATTCCGCACCCTTTGTCCCATGAACCGTAGAGTTTAACGCACCGACACCGTTTGAAGACGACAAAACGCGAGATTTGCGTGGGGTCACAGTCACAACCCTGTCAAGACGTCGACTACCAACACATTGTATGTTAATTACCAACAGTCGGTGGAATGTCGCGAGCGACATGTGCACCCGACTTTATGCATGAGTTTAATGAACTCATTCGAAACTATATTGACAGCTCACATTAGACTTGCAGGGTTTTATGAGCGTTTTTACATTAGTCAATAATCGAGGTTGCGTGTAAAATAAATTGCGAGATTTAAACGCTTTATGGTATAGATAAGGCAGAACAAATAAGCCCCAGTTTTAATTGCCCGGATCATTTTATGTTTGTTTACAGCTCAATCGTTCAATGTCGTTGGGATACGAGTACCTCAATTGTAGACATACATACTAGCACTAAATGTGTATAGATATACGTACGTATGTAACTATATGTTCGATAAATTTTACTAGTTTTTTTTTTCTTTTTGAAACGAAAGTAAGCCATTATTTTTGATTTATTAGATAATATGATTGTCAATCAAAAAAGTCTTTAAACGATCAAAAAGATTCAACAATTTCAAAGTTACTACCGTGTAACATACAGACTTCATAATTAATCGTTAGTTCGTACATCCTCGACATTTAC
Organism: Urbanus proteus proteus; assembly: GCA_018251915.1. Classification (NCBI taxonomy): domain Eukaryota; kingdom Metazoa; phylum Arthropoda; class Insecta; order Lepidoptera; family Hesperiidae; genus Urbanus; species Urbanus proteus. The sequence goes on from DWPV01001805.1 coordinate 2,559, forward strand.
TGCATAACTAAGGCATTGTAAGATATAAATATCGATTTACGATGTGCTATAAAGGAACTCCTATCGCTTTTTTAATAAAACTGTTTAGAAACCGTTAAGGTCGCAAGAACCGTAAGGTTACAATATCGTATGCTTGTCGGCTGCGGTTTAGCGACATGAGACCCTGTAACAGTAGTAGCTGATGATTAAGAGCCTCAGAATGGGACACCTCAGTGCCTTTCTGATAGCCAAGACCCTAATATAAAACGTCTTGCCCCGCCACGGCCTTGTCAGCAAAACCGCACAAAGTAGGTCGCTAGGAAATTTGTATACTGTAATCCACACGTCTCACGCCGTGTATTATTATGTTACTCGCGATTTTCTAAGCATCTAAGCATGTACTTCAATAGGTTTTTCATTTATAACCGTTTTCTTTTAAAGCGGTTTTTTTAGTTATTATCACGTTGTATGCTTGTAAGGTAATGGTAGAACAAATTATTATTCAGTTTACAATGTTCTTAGTTCAGATTTGATCTTAAAGTGACAAGCTAAAATAGGTATGTAAGGTTTTATAAAATAACATGAATGAGACATTCACCATAACTATCGTAATTAATGTTGCCGGTATAATAATTGCAACTAGAATATAGTTACTATTTGATTTGAATAAAGACTGTACATTACAATGAACTTCATTTCCTAATCACAGATTAAACCCAGATTTAACTAGCTATACTCAAATATTAGTTGTTCAATCTTAGTTAGATATGGTCACAGAGGTTCAAATTAAACAATTTCAGTGGATTATATCATTTAGAAAATGTTAAGTGAATACAATTTTGATGATTAGATCACAACGTATGATGTAAAAGGAAATTACAAAAGAACAACATAAGTAATTAATCCTCATGTAAATCGGACAATCAAATCTTCGATCAATATAATGCACATCTTAATGCAGATATGTGATATGATAAACATTTAATAACACGCATTCATCCATTAATTAAAAGCGAAACCTTTTAATTAAATGATTATCTTCGTTGTGAAAATATTAATCCATTAAAACAAAAGTTTAGTCCTAATGCATTCTATTATCGGATATGATAATCATTTTATAGCCTACTTTATTTCAATTAATAAAATACATTATGATTATGACGTGATAATCCATCCGGGCTAACAATAGTGCAATCCTAAATAATCTAGAATATACTCGAGTTAGTAACTACTTAATAAGATACCTATGAGGTACTTTATTCGTGCCTTTTCTGAATGTTCTATGTCAAGGAATATATTAAAGTACCTACAGATTTCTTCCCGCACATGATTTGTGAAATAACAAAGATTTGATAAGTAGGTAAACTGTTTTTGAAAGCCTATCCACAGAATTTATCTATTTCTTGATAAGTACGTACATAAGTACAATGTTTGAAAATTTCTAAAGAACATCCTGATCCCAATTGACACAAAATAACACATTGTTCTCTCTTTTGTTTGAAGGGACTAAGGATTCAATTTAGGAGATTGGAATAAAATCTCCCTACGTAACTAAAGATTTCCTTGTTGTTATACAGGTACATAGGTGTGGCAATAGGTAATGTGCAACTGAAAATATATCATGTATCTACAAAGACATCCCAATATCAAAATAACTACATGAGCTTCCTCTTTCTTCTTTTTCAGTCTTTGTCGTTAACCCGTTACTGTAACAGTGCGTAGCAGGAAACTACTCTGTAGAGTGAGAACGATTTAAGCCCTAATCCACCGTTCTGGCCAAAGGCCAGTTTGTACTTTTAAAAAGTTCTCAAATGTGTGTGAAGCCTACACATATTTGAGAACTTTCTTAAAGTACTCTCGTCATGTCTTCAGCGTGATAATTAATAGATTATTAAAAAGGCGAAAGATCAGATACCTGAAATTCGAACTTTGGACGACTTTGAGACCTTTGAGAAACCGAGTTTGAACTCCTAGGCTATCACAGCATGTAACTATCTATGCGATATGGACATGGACTGACTTACCTTAAGGGTACTAGATAGGATGGCATTCTCCCAGAATCAAAAACATCCTAGATTTTACCTACTAAGTGATTCCAAGGAGAATAATAGTGGTACGTAATTAGGAAATGTTTTCGTATTTTTTTATTTTTATGATTTTTTGATTATTATAGAGATGCTTACGATATTATTTTTTGTGGATCAAAATGAGAATTGATACCAACGTCACCAACAAATTGATATTACGGACACAATACGTTCCTTTAGAACACAGTTCACCTCATAAAAGTTATATTTTTTATAACATACAAAATTATCTTGAATCATACTACAAAACGACAATAACAATAATCTTACATATGAAATTTACTCATTTGCAGTTCCTGAGAAACTAATTGATATCATAAAAACTGTACTGTTTGTCCTCATCTGCATTTTTATATCTGGGCCTTTGAAGACAAGCTTCTGTTTAAAGATCTTAATGAACTAGATATGTTACATTGTATACTTTGAAAATAAATTTTTCATTTTAATTTCGCCATGTAAGAAATTTTATTAAAATTTATCAAGATTCAAAAACTTAAATAGGTATTTTCTGAGTATTTTTTTATTACCGCATAAACTAACATTTTGTATAACTATGTTTAGCATGTAATTTTCTACTGAATTAGTCTACTGTTTAATTAAATATCATGTACCTACTTTCTGCGAGAAATGGATATATTACGAAAATTAGAGAGAGATTAGTTTTTACTATAATCAAAATATAGTAAGTTAATGAAACACGTTAAGCGAGGAATTATCTAAACCTTTTTTCTCTCTGAGACTAAAGAAATCCTAAAATGTATGAACAGAAATTAGGTATGTATGTACATTGTTATATGTACGTATAAAATGTTATACAATATTGACTTAATACATAATATGCCTAAAAATTAAAACACTTAATATACTGTTAGGTAATAAAATATACCAATATATTTATAACCAAACATAAACTAATAATATTGCATAGCTATTTCTACACATTACTAGAATCATATAAGTGAAATATATGAAAACTTTATTCAAAATGTATAACTCCATATATACTTCATTTACTACACGTATAAGTGACACACAAATTTGATATGTTTATACATTTTTTAAAGATATTTTGACCATAATAATAGCTTTAAAAATGCCGACGCGACGCGCGGCCGTGCCGATTGTTATGAAAAATACTGACAAAATTATTAATTAAAACCTTATTGAATTAGCATTATATGCAACAAAATATTTAGTTCGCCTAATCATTTGCTAGATAAATGCAATAAATTCTGATTCTATTAAAAATAATGACTGAAAACACAGATATATTCGTAAGCGGAAAGAACGGTCGTCGCCGTTTGTAATTAACTAATTAAAACATTGAAACTGACGGTAATAATTGCTCTTAAACATAAATAAGGGTGTTGAACGCTAAAAAATATTAAGATTAGGCACTGACCTGTGTTGACGCAGATTGTCCTGTCTTTTGAAGCTCTTCCCGCAGACTTCGCAGCTGAAGGAGAGCTCGGGGCTCTTGTGGGTGCGTTCGTGGATCATCAAGTTGTAGGACTTGGTGAATCGGCGCTGGCAGTACTTGCAGACGAACTCGCACTTGGGGCGCAGTTTACGCCTAAAATCCCGGGTGTGGTCTTCGTCGATTTGCATCACGGCGAACATTTTGTCTGGGCTATGGTGCTTGCGCGACGGGCGGGGCTTCGGAGCCTGTACAACATGATAACTTATCAGTACACTATCTATGAACGAAACTTGGTTATATAGCGCCGGTTTACGGTGCAGATTCGAATGGCAGCGGAAAGATAACGTAATGCTTGTTTGTTTTAGCTATACGGTACATACATTACGGTGTTATGGAACTGTGAGGGTATGTGCGTTTTTATTTCACCTTCGTTTTAACTGTTTTGAAACACCAACTTTAATCATGAACTGGTTTATTATTTAAAATGAACATAAAAAGAAAATATGAAGAATAAGTATGTTTAGAAAAACGCGTAAAGTAAATATGTAAAACAACAAGTTTCCCCAAAACAATAACAAAAAGGTTAATTTGGTAAATTAATACCGCAGTAATACGCACCTGTACACCGTACAGAACAGGACGGTTACACCTAAGTTAGTCACTTTCACTGCAGTTAAATTATGATACACGAAACTAAAAGCTTAGACGAACGTTGACGATTACGAACACGGAGTAAGAGCGACTGGATGTGACAACTAGGACGTGCGACGTGCAACGGGTGCGTTTAGCAACTGCGCTGGCGAGAGGGTGCGGAAACTACTGATAAGGTTACGCGGAAGGCGCGTAGCCCCCACCACGTGCCGTGAATGAACAGGTAGCTACGGTAGGCTGATGGCGGACGGGAAAATGCAAGGCGCTGTCGCCGCTTATGGGTAAACTACAGGAGAAATGAATCATTGGCCGTTTTGTACACTCAAACGTATAGTTGCTCTAATATTGAACTTTACCTTACACTTGCATTAGGATGTTTTATGTACTCGCTCCGATTTACCGCTCATGCATAATGGATTTATGTAATTTAGAAACCTAATTAAATAAATTTGAAAAATTGCACCCAATTAAAGCCTAGGCAATAGACATTTAACTTTTATTCACTTTTATTGTCGTATTTCATCTACCGTAGTACGTATTTTAAATCTTTTTTTTTTATCAAATTTGCTTAGTTTCTATTTTTTGTTACTTCAAACTATTTTATAAATTGTATTTTTATATTAAAATAAAACAATTTCTATAACTTAGGTACTAATATTTTTGTTGGTTCCTTCTAGAAAATTTATGACAAAATATACTTATCATTTTATCGCTATGCTTACTTGTAAAGAAAGTTACGGAAATATTGATTTAATTTATCAATATTTATTTGATGTTATGAAATAAATAATGTTTAAAATGCTGTATAAATATCGGGCGTACGCTGTTGACCGTAATTCTTAAAATATTTTTTTCAAAAATAAATAAATGCGATTACTTACATTGACATGATAAAACATTATGATTTAAAAAATTAATTCAATATCTACATTATTTCCAGATTTATAAAATTTCAATAAAACGCAAAGGCTCTTTACGTTTGTAATAATGCAAAAATAAAAGAAATTCATTAAATTATGCAAGTGTAGTTAGTCAATATATGCCATTACCTAAACTCATTATTTCAGTTATTTGTGCCACACTAAAAAAATTTTTTTTTAATATTTATCTGTCTTTCTGTACGTGACATTTTGGATCCTTCTAAGCCTGCCAAACTTTCGCACAGAGATAATAAGAAGCTTGCTAAGACGATAATAAGTTACTTTTCTAAGTTTTAAAAAACATAAATGTCAATAGAACTGGCTAGCGGTACCCCACGTAGTACGTCAAATTATAAGTACCAACATAATTTTAGCTGATACACAGCCGTTTAGGAACTGGAAGTGCGTTAAATTATATGTACCAACATAATTTTAGCAGCTACAGCCATACAGCCAACTGGTCGCGGTGGGAAAGCCGCGCGTGGCTCGCGGCTACCGTGCACAGTTTCACGACACTCGCTCATTTCGGCGCTCGGCCGTCCGGCGAAAATTACCAATTGTTTTCGGCTTCTGTCATTACCACGCTCGCGGTCATGCGCTGTACTTTCTAGATTATATAGCTCTTTGGAAATGTGAGTGATGTTTTTTATTGCTAAGCGATTTGGACGAAGACTTTTATAAAGATTTTTTTATTGAATTTCACTATTGGACGTACCTACTGTAGTGTTTTATTAATCTTGTTCAATACAGCTTCACGTGCATGTTAATCACGATCCATGTCGCCGAAATATATGACATTTTGGCACCTACATTTCATTACGATTCCCGTGTAAACCTACAGAGCGATTACATTAACCTTTTCAACACTGATAACTACATAGGTATTCCGTACAATAGCGATATTCCTAGTTTCTATATGAAATTTACCTACACTCATGTTATGGCGGAATTGTTAGAAATAAATGAAGTAACATCACTAAAACAATGAATATGACACATTAGTCACATACGAAATAAATCATAAAAAATACCAACGTCCATAAAATTGAATAGGAAAGCTTAAAACAAGTACGTGCGAATCCACAAAATGCACAATATTCAAATTTCGCGCGCTAAAGAAGCTATAAAATTACCTTCTTGGAACGCGTGAAACGGCACTTACGAGACATTTTATTACGCTAAGCTCCTTTGAAATTATCTTAACGATCGTTTTGAGTATTTGTGTAAAACAAAAACAGGTAATGTAAAATAGGTTTTCACAGCACGCGTTATCGTTAATACAGTAATGAGTATGGAATTATGTTCTTTGTAAACCTCTTCATTTGTTTATTTATGACAGGACTGGTAAGTATTTATTATATGTCTTTTGAATTTTAAATTATAATGTACCTAAGTAGATACTACTTACATAATAGTCGCTATGCTTAGTAAGCTGTAAGGAAAGCTTATTCTGAAATTTTATGACTTCAGGCATTGATTTCTATCAGATTCTGTTCAATAAAGTGTGTTCGATTCTTACATACATCTTGCTGTCTAAATTTGCTGTACGTTCAACAAGCATCCAAAATATGGATTAACTCAGTACTATCTCCCCTTTTCTCACGTCCAAAGGAAGAATGGGAGTAATGCTAGTCAAGACCGACAATAGATACCTACATACAAATGACTCACGGCTAACATATTGATCATATTTGAGTTCTTAAGCCGAATTGTACTAAGAATTACATTTAGAAGATTAAACCACACGTATTTAAAACTGATTTCCATTATTTTGATTCTAATCATTTAGCCTACTTTATCACATTTACAGCAATTGAAACTACCGTGTATTTAAATGACATTCGGTATTCCCAAACAAAAGACAAATTCTTACGCGACCGTAGACTCACGACAAAGAGCACTCACGCTAATGTGTACAAAAAACGGCAATCTCCTCAAAATCTTCGCCGTAACAATATTTCAACACAGCCTTTTACGGTTACAAAGTCTTCCGTATGAGCGCTGAGTGGTGGTGAAGATGGTTATCATCTGATGTGGTCACGAGGATCCTCTTTTAGTAGCGAAATGGATGACTCTTTCGCCTCAAGATATGTTCTTAGCGATACCGTTCAGTTTCTGACGATCCGGATAGATCTAGATACTATTGTCAGACGGACCGAGTTTAAAAATAACTTAGACTACCTATTTAGTATCCATGGACTGAAGCTATTTTTGTCCAAATGCCACTATTTTGGCATAAAAATAGTGGCCCAGAAGAATAAGTTGAACTTCGTGTTCTATAACAGTCTACGCCAGTTATTCTTGATTCCTGGACTATTAAAACGACAGGATAATAATATCCAGAAGTGTAGTGGACATATAGTAGGAATCTACTTAGGGGCTTCATTCAGGATATGGACACTAGCGTCCTCTCCGAAGTTAACAAGCATCTATATGTGCTTATTAGGAAAACCAGGGGATATAAGGAAGGACGTCTAACTGTGGACTATATAAATGACTTACTTAGTGAAAACTAAAAAAATAATGAACTATTCAACCAATTTAGGGATATACCTACATCTGGTAGTGGTGCTTTAGAAGCCATACACTACACGAAGAGCCACAGTACCGTTAAATAATCCACTAATGAACTTTGCAACCACCTCAAAGCCAAGCTTTACGCAATAAAGAAATAGCTCGTGCGCTCTAAGAAACCTAATCTTTCCCACGAAGATAACATCTTTGCATTACACAGCTTATTAAAATTAGTCCAAGCGGATCTTCAAATGAGTCAGGTATTGACGAATATTCTTTAAAATTCATTTATGATTCATACATTTTGACCTGTGACCCTTTGGCATTATACTTCACAGAATAATTACTAGCCATGTAACCTGTCTTGTATGCAATTAGGAAATCTACGGAGTACAATGTACATGCGTTATGAGCAATATTATAGTCATGTTGGTCGTGTAAGCGGTTAGGTTTCGTAGAATATTGTAGGTACGAGATGTGACGTAAAACAATGAATCCGTGGAAATTTACAAAAGTTTCCGAAAATGATATGTCATTCAATAACATAAACATGCTTTAGGTACCTATTTTTACGGGTTTTTCCTAATATAAACTGGTACCTACATTTATTTTTTACTTAAATGTTACAAACTTATTTTTTTTTCATTACAGAAAAAAATAATAGAAACAGTGTTTCTTCACCTTATTATTATTATGTTCTACTTTGAAACTCTTTCTTATGTAGTTTTATGTACCTACTAATGGATGATATCGGAGTATTATCAACTTTATATTTTTACCGTTTAAAATATAATTAAAAAAGAAGTAAAACAGTAGGTAGGCACCTAACTGGAACTCCTACAGATGGAATGAGAAGATAAAGAAAAGAAAAGAAAAAAAGAAACATACATAGATACCTACTTAATATCAATGAAACACCTATAAAACAACAAGTTACCAAAAGGTAACCACGATATAGGTAACAAAATTAAACAACAAACATATAATCATCATTTAACACGAATACGGTGCTGATGCGTCACTTCCGGTCGGATGGGTTGCGGTTTGTGAGTCAAACGAGCCACTAATTAAGAGTGAAAGGCGACGTAGGTGGACCGCTTAAATAGCTTTTCCATTTGATAATAGGATACGGAAAGCAAGAGTTTGAGCGATATTCCGCGTATGAACTTGTTGGGAGAACTGTACGGTGTTCTAATTGTAAATGTGTATGTACGAGTATATTTGTATAGATGTGTTTGTGAGACTTTAAAAGTAACGAACACTTTCAGCCTACAATTTATACATTTGTAATAAGTAGGTATGTATATTATTGTATATACATAATTGTAGACATTTGACATTGTTGAAATATATTGTGAACTAGATTAAAGGGAGCGAACTTTTATTCCAAAACCGGGTGAACTTCAAAAATAAATCAAGAGCGTTTAATACCAAGACAATCACAAGTTTATACATTTCCAGATTCGATGACCAGACTAGTCGAAGACATACCTAAGCTTAATAGTTATCCAATCTAAATAAAGTATGTAGTATAAAATGAATTATTTTATTATTCTGTTAGTTGTTTTACTTGAAAGAATATTATATCACAACAAAATAAAACAGTGTAAGTCACAATCGTACCCAATTAGTAAACTCTCACTTATTTCCTTTTGCGCTCATTACATCTCTCGAGCTCCATAAAAGTTGCAAAACATCGTAATAATCACAAAAACTGCTACTCCGGAGGTAATTACGCAAAATTCCACAAACGCAATAGAACATCAGTAACACTATAAAATTAAATCGTTTCTCGATTGAAAGCAACATAGTAACAGACATGAGATATTTAAAATAATCGTGATCTCTCAAAAACGCAATAAATTGCTCCCTTTCAATGAATTCAAGCGCTTCGATGCGTTAAAAACTAGTAATGGTTCATGAGTAAATTGAAATTGCTTTTAAAGGTTAGTTGGTAGTAAAATGTATACTATTCTATGACTAGTATAGCCAACGGACTCGCTCGCAAATGTTACGTTTGCGTACGACATTCCTTCACATCTTACACCTGCATGGTTCTAGGATTCTAAGCTCTAGTTTCCTAACTTTATACGTTTTCACTCCAGAAAAGTAGCAGTTTCTTGACGCTTCAACTTATGAGTCAACCTGATCCCATGCATTGAACTTTTTCTTATGTCTAAGGATTTTGACTTTAAAATAACTCGAAATAGGTTTAAATAATTTTATTCCCAAAAAAGATAAGTTACTTACATAAGAACAGAGTTTACATTGGGATTACACAATTCGTTCCTCACTGATAGATAGGTGGGTACGTCATCCAATGCATCCAATTATTTTCGTAACAAAATATTATATTTTAAACGAAAAAATAAACTCGCAGGTGCGGTAATCCGAAATTTTAATATGAGTCTTTTATTGAAAACACGGGTACACTGTCCCTATGGTGACATAAGGTAAGTTCCATCCATAATTCCACCTCTATTCGTGTTTAATTAATTTATCTATATTTACACCTGATATTAAAAAATGCATACAGACAGACAAAGTTGTGTAACAAAGAGTAATCACACCTAACAATTGAAGTAAAGATCAAATGGTAACAACGAGTATAAACCTCGCTGAATGTGCATATGTCTTTAAGGCCTTAATAAAATTTACCACAACATAGTAAAAGGCGATCGTTAATGATCGCTAATTTTCTATTCATAACGAATACAAAATCGTTTTGAAATATGAATAGTCTAAAAATAGTATTTTAATGCGCATTCCTCCTGATTATAGTAATGGCTTGCATGTCTAATTATTTTTTGTGAAATAAAAGTTTCTATAAGCCTGCAGTCTTACTGATGTATTCTAGGCTTTGCTACTGGCGACTTTAGTTATAATTTAGACGGTACCTAAAGAGAAAATAGTGACAAGTTAAGAGTATAAAGGAAAATTACTGTCAATGATCGTAAATGCCAACCTACGCTATTAAAAAGCATAGAGACCCAATGATGGATGCATTTTTTCTCAGATCCATGGTCAAGCATAGATCACAAGAGATCTTATGGAGCTTACGATATCATGCTCAGTGCGAGTTGGTGGTGCCATGTTGGGTTAGTAGCCCGAATGTTGGTATGATTCAATGGCCAATGTCGGCTTTTCATTGATAGTAACCGTGAATAACAACTTAACATATCTTTCAAAGTGCGATTGCTAGCATGCTTAGACTCAAACGGTCACCTAACCTACAGGAGACCGCGTCTGACGAAGCTTAACTTTGAACATAAATCACAATATACGAGTATACGCATATTTTTATCTATGTGGAATTGGTCTCTATATATTCCCGAGAGTGTCAGTTTCCACATGTTGCTCTACCACTAGGTAGAGTAACTTTTTTAAGCAAGGGATGACAAAAGTTATGGATTCTAGCAAGATAATTCATTATATGTAGTTTACAATTGTTTCATTTGGTATAATTTTTACGTGTAATCGTTAACTCTTAACTTAAGAAAGATTAATCGCATGTTCATTATTTTCAAACGAAAAATCATTTTTACCATGTTTATAAAATCTAATACTATACAATATGACGATTTAAATACCTAGACAATACTTCATATTATGTTACATTTTTATTCTACCTTTCATGATTATTATATGACGTAAACATCCATGTTAAAAAGAGAAACTCAAAGTTTAAAGGACCTTCATCTAACACCAATATTTATCAAGTTATTGTGTCACTGCCTTTATGATCGAATCTAATACGCTTTATTATGGCGCTTTGTACTATTGTTCGGTTTTCATGAGCGAGCTTGCCGAGTCAGCGTGAGGCGAGCTTTGAAAGCTTTCTCGGAATTCGTCAAAGCTTTATTATAATAGTGTACGTAAAAGTGTGGACCGCGGGCCGTGTGAAGTTCGCTTAATTGGTTTTGTGCAAAATTGTTTGCGTAGTTGTATGTTCTCATATGATTTAAGATACAGGTGGCACTTTTACCGATTTTAAATTTATGTTCACATGTGTAGGTACATATATTTTGTATCTACAAATTTAAAATTTTATCGAAAAGGCAATTTTAAACTGTCCACCTAATCTTGTGCATTCATCTAGTGCGTTATCATCATCTAAGATTAGTATTTATTACCTGAGGTCTGCCGCAGATGATTTTCTACCTCTTAAAACTAAGATCGAATTCCTCGGATACATGTAGATCTCTTACTAAGCTAGAACACAGCAGCGCTTAGTGCTTCCGGTTTAAATTTCCATTATAAATTATGAGGTATAAATAGACATTTATTGTTTATCACATTTTCATTAGACATACCTACACGTTTATACTTTTGTGCCCTTCCTAGTTAACCCGTAATAGTAGAAACTTATCCCAACTCTACTTTTAATCTGGATATCCAAAATGAATTTAACTACCAATGTTTGTCATTGGAACACATGTTTTATATCAAATGTTAATAATAATGAATCATTTAAAGAATATGATAACTCAAATCCACTACATAAATATATTCCAGGCCACGATATCATTACTCCGCTAGCCTCCAAACTTAATTGCTCTTTAATAAAAATGCAATTATAATTACAAGCCCATTCCCACTGCAATGCTATGGATGCGACCGACAATAATAAGCGAGCAAAACGATTACAGACCTCCACAGAAAATTAAGCACCCTTTAAACGATACCTAACCATGAATCATAAAGGCTGGCGCACATTGTGACAAGCCGCATCGCAACGCATCGCAACACAAAAATACACCTTTGTCAATTTAGTACATCTTATGTGAACCTCACCATGAGCGGGCCGTACCGCAACGTCAAACAACACGATTCATACAAAATGCGTTCCGGCCGGCCGCGACTAAGTGTGCGCCAGGCTTAAGAATGCACTCATATAAAACGAATGATCAACCGCATTTAAATAAAAATATTACCATCACATTGTGAAGCGTGCTCATCCCTCGTGTATTTCAACACGAAATTTTATGTTTATCATTCTATTTGACATTTTTACGAACAATGATTCGTTTATCTCTCTCCCACAGATATCCATCGCCGAAATAGTGAGAGGGATGCAATCCAATTGTTGGCTTGTCCTTTAACGATCGAACGTAGAATCCCAAGTATGAGCTGAATCACGCTGTTATAATTACCGTGTTCGAGTTTATTTATGAATAAATCTTTACTAATGAAGCCTTATCTCAATGGTATTGCGTCGAGCTAAAAACGGAATACAAATTATAGTGGTGAAAATGGTTGCATATTTTCACGAGTTATATGCATAGGCGTGGTACATAATCAGGATAATAATATAACAATTTAAATTCAAGCCGGCCGCGCTAAGCCGGGCCAAATTATAATATACAAATGAGCGAGTGAGCAGAAATAACGAAACAGTTTATGTCTCGCGCGTTCCCACAGGAACGGTATGCGCGGGCGCCGGACGACGGCTGCTGTAGAGACGACTTTCATGCATAAATAACTAAATTAATAGTTTTACTATAACGTTATTAAAAAAGTTAATAATTAACACGATGGCACCGCATTTATTTTATTACTAGTATTAACCCGCAGCTTCGCTCGCGATCATTCACACAATGATGCCGTAGGTATAAAAGTAGGTACATTGTAGATATAAAAGTTACTTTCCTATCCCGCGGGAGTAGTATCACTTTTCGGGATAAAAGGTACCCTATGTCCTTTTCCAGGCCCCCGGCAATGTGTGTGCAAAATTTCATAACGATCGGTTGAGTAGTTAAAGCGTAAAGGCGTTACAAACAAACAAACAAACAAACAAATAAACGGACTTTCGCATTTATAATAATTAGGATTATTATGTTGATACTTGCAAATATAATTTTCTCTATTTGCCACACCATTTTAGTACACCTGTAAATTTATTGTCTAACCTAATTATTGCTTCATCTTTATCAAAATTGAAGTATTATGCTAAATATTGTGACAAAAATCTTAGGCGTCAAATGATTAAAAAAACTCCATAATATAAGAAGATCTATGTAATAAAATCTTATACTAATATACGAAATATATAAGGAAAACATTTATAGAATAGTCAGTACACGCCTAATATATTGTGATGTCTCGAAGGCACTTAGACAGATTAGAAAATTCACGAAGTAGAGATGGTTATAGATAAATTAATAAATTTAGCAAAAACTGCCATTACTATTACTGTTATTCTACTTTAAACTTAATATATAAAGAAGTATAATTACTGATTTTATCGATTAAAATATGTAATGAAGTTGGAAGACAGTAATACATGCCTAAAGGCAAAACAGTACAGCGAAAATGATATCTTCATTAATTTCTTATCAAGAAGAAGCGGCTCACATCTTACCGATATAGGAACTGAAATAGTAATCATGATAAATAAGATACGCCATACTCGTCGCGTTTTACATTCATCAACTTCATTAAAATTGCGTTACAGTAACAAAGGTGTAAATAGCAAGCACCAAAGTAACCTTACAATATATAAAAAAAGAAATAATGACTACTTTAAAAACTACGATAACACAATATATACGTGAATAGCACGTAATAATAAAAATATGCGAATAAAACCTAAGTGTTCAGTAGATATAAATTGACTAAAACCTGTTTACTACGCTGAAACCGCGATCGCACTGCGATGCGACGGATTGTTTTTGCAAATACATATAAAGTATGCTAAATAACTGAAGCATCTAGAATTCCATACATAGCCGTACTATTTGCAAAAACGGAGGAAAGGTTATTTCATTTTTCTACTTTAGTTTTGTATGAGAGATATATGAACGAGCAAGGAGGAAAGTTCAAGTTCCTCAGAGAAACCATTCATCAGAATCACGCTACGGTATCCCGTACGCAGGCATTTGAAGGGATAGGTCGCCTGACCGATGAAATTGGGGTCGCCAAAGATATCCTCATCTTGCACCAAAAACCTGATTAGCGCCAAGTCAGGATTCGCGACCTCAAACTCGCATATATCGTTCCATATGGGATTTATGCCGTTGTCCACTGAAAACAAAAGAAGAGACGTTATTTTAATTATGCCGTATTGTAATTAATAATATACAATTGAAAACGAAGTGGAAAATGTTCATAGAGAACAATTTCGATCAATCATTACTTTAATTACTAACGTTTATTCCTTATATACTTTTAAACATTTATCTCTACTAACCTACAGTCTTGGTGACCAATTTGACACCACTGTCATATTCAGCGCCAATGATTTCCACTTCAACAAAAGGGCTGGCTGTACCGCGACCAGACTTGCACAGATGCCTCGCGCCGATCACACGAAGCATTACCGTCATAGGACGAACTTTCTTCTCCACCGTACGACGTTCATAAGGATTGTAACCATCGTCGAACATGAAATCGGGCTTCAAAATGAAACCGCAGCCACCGTTCTCTTTAAACTTGCCCATATTTACTTGCATCGGTTTGTCCGGGGTTTGGTAGTTCAACGCGACCATTTGGGAGCCAGCGTTCCAGAACGGCACCGGGTTGTAATTCGAAGAATCAATTCTTTGTCCTTTCGGATAGATACGGCTGAGTTGTATCGTGTGATACTTCATGAAGAACGCCGTCTCCTGTTGGCACATGAGCCGTTCCGCTTTCGTTTCTGGGAAGGAGGACATTTCATTGAATATGAATCCTTTGTTTCGCAGGCGTTCCTGGTTGAACGCTACCGAGCGGCAGTATACTATGAGATCGGACATTTCTTTGGCGATGCGCCAGGTTCGTTCCATCTTCCTGTGTTGTAAGGACCTGGCGCTGGCGCTGTGAGCGGCTTCCTTGATGGCTGAGAGCCATTCCAATGCATCATCACGTGTTGGTGCTGCCATATCGAAGGGTGCGCACATAGACGGACTCTGGATTCTCACTAACCACCGCGCTGAACCGCTCTCTTCGCCGACAACTAGCTCAACAACAGCACCCAAAACATCCACCACTCCCTTTTGCAAGGACCCCAGAGCGGCTGTTTCGTTCTCCAAGCAGCCCTGCAACAAATAAGAAGAATCACTTCGATGTCGCTCATTATATAGCTACAGATCTTAGATATGACTAGATGAAATCTAGAAACATGATGATTAGCCAATTGTCATGTAAATATAATAGATAGTAGAGATAGCATTTAGCATGTAAAACATGCACGTATAGCAGGATGTTATGGTAATTAGTTTTTTATTTAATATGGCAGGATAAGATTTCTCAAACTTCTGAAGTGTACCATTTATAAATTTATCATTTGGTTGACTGCTTGTCTCGAAGTCTGTTACATTTGCAGAATATATAGATACTGTACAACAGTTACATTACAACGAGTAGGCTCGTGCACCATGTTTGTACTTAACGTTATTTTTATGTAGTTATCCACTAAAGCTGGGCATAAGTTTCCTCTGTAATTGACAGTTGGTAAGACCATAGTACACTATAGGCTCTTTTTATTAATATATTTCTATGCTAAAAATACGGGAATAGAAATGAAATTGACAGCTTCATTAATACATATATTTTTTGATTTTTATTTAATGCAACCCATTACCAAAAAATAAATTCGAAGAACTTCGTCAATATTCAGAAAAACGCTTATCACACTAAATGCCTAATATTTTTTAAAATAATATTTTCTATTAATTATTATAATATGAAAAAAATATTCCAGCGAAAAAACGAAAAGAACACGATTGGCCGATTATTCGGCCAGTGCGCTAGTCGGCCCATCACTACTTGACGAGCAACTTACAGCGATTCCGGGCATGTGTGGCACTTCTATCTCCTGTACGTAGTTGGCCGGGAACCAGTGATGTCGCTTCCCGCCGTAGTCGCCGCGCCACCAGCCCTCGTCCGGCTTGTCCACGTTCGTTATGATCGCGTGCTTACAGAACGAAAGTTCGTCTTCCTGACGCGCGCGGTAGTCGTACAGCGCTTTCACTGTCACCTGTTGACAAATTTATTAGGCTGCATTTAGGAAAGTATATAGGCCTACCTAAAGCACTTATGAATTGCGAGTCACGTTTTATTATACCACGAATGCATCGTCATTAACCCATTACTGAACTATTTTGAAGTG
>DWPV01001806.1:0-19202 GCA_018251915.1 Urbanus proteus proteus
GTCGCTGATTAAAAGGCAAACACAGGTTCGCGCGTCTGAAGTATGGAGCGGGCATATCTACGGTATGTATCTATGTTCGTAACCTAGGGAATAAACTAAGCCTAATAATCGGATCTCGATTCAAGGCATGCTCTCGAAGATTTAATTGTACATATCTTCGAAGAATCAAAAGGAACGCCTGAGATTTGAAACTTTTATACACCCTTTTACAGATAAAAAAACAGTTTCAACATTCGCTAAGATGGTAGAAGCAGCGTTATGTAAAAAAAAGTTATGTTCATGAAAAATAAATAAAAATACGTCACCGATTTAAAAACAGTATGATGAAGTTGAAGTTTATTTCATTTGATATATACTTACCTACATAATACCGTAATCCTATTCCATTTCAGATTACGGAATAGAGTCAATGAGCTTTTATCATTTAATTAAATAGATCAAGTGTTATATAAAATTCTAGTACCTAAGCTGATACTATACGGTATATGGTTTTAGACGTAAGTAAGGATTAATTTTATGGATTCTATCGGGATTTTGTCAAAATATGGAATTAATATTGTAGTAACAAATATATTTTTTGAAAGCCATTGCCCGCACTTTTTGCAACTTAATTTAATATTTTAATTTGGTTTTATTATTGGACTTTGACTTATACATATATTTTAAATTAGAATATGTTACAACACAAAAAGAAAAATATAGGTTACCTAAACATTCGTTTTCGTAAACAATCCCGCATTTAGACCTGTTTTCTTCAGACATTATATTCGTGAATTTTGAACTAGATGACCTAACATCCAATTACTACGCCAATTTCTTATATCTCACTCAAATTAGATCAGTAAAACTATATTCTAAAAACCCAGACATATCTGCTAATGAGTAGCCCTAGGAAAACACGGAAATAAAGCGGCGTTTGGAGCGTGAGACTCCTTTGGTCTATTAATAGGACTAATTGGCTCCTTGGTCCACTGGGCGCTTTCGATCTAGATGGGACGGATCTAATTTCCCGGTCGAGAGCACAGCTCTGACTTTTGGGTACCTATTTCGGTGTTGACGAGGTAAAGCGATTAAAGCTAATAAATATTCCTCTCGTCAGCTAAGCTTCACTGCTTGATATAGCCTACTCTAATGAGTTTTTTGCACCCGCTCCTGGTATGATAGTGACTGCAGTAGGTTAATATTGCTCAGGAAGACTGCCGCTCTGAGCCTGGATTTTGATCCAGTCGCCTTCGATATCCACGGGAAGAGAGAAAGTGCAAGGTCATCATCATCCCACTCGCAATAAATATTTTTGGTGATACATTATTTACATATATGATATGCATTGCGAGGTATTCTTCGGAGTTTGGTTGTGTCTTATGTAGCTCTGTAAAGAGTTACTGTTTTCTGGTTTGAAAAGAGTTAAAGCCCTAAAACGGGTGGCAATTGAAACTATTTGTTTGAAGTAATTTACGAATGTCCATAGGCTGCAGTAAGTTCCCAAAGAAAAACTTTATTAAATCACAATATAGTCACATAAAATCAAAATATGACTAGTCAATATTACAAAACGAATTTACATTTAAATACCAAATTCGCTTGCACAATCGCTGAGCGATTACTCGCTAGACATACAACAATGTCTCGTGTACCTACGCCTCAGTCATTTAGGCAATCCCTAACAATAGTGATCTAAATTAAGCCGACTGTCTTATAACAATGGGCCAGCATTCCTCAGTGTGTCTGTGTTCTTACAAAATGAGGATCGTTATTGTTATTGCGTCGTATGTTTGAAGATTTGAGTGAGGTGGTAGAAAGTGTGGTATGGGAGATATAACGTGGTAGAAGCACTGCAGTGTTCTGATCTGAAGGGTGTGGTTAGGTAGACAATGTTGATTTATCTGAGACGTTCCAACTCAGCCCTCGCGGGTAGCAACGCATCTGTGGTCAACCTTAAATAGGACTTGATCTTATCTGGGGTTGATTACGGTTGTCAATGGCAATGGTCACTTAACATCAGGTGGACTAATAATTTAATACAAAGTTGTTTGAAGTCTGAAATTTGATATAAAAAAATAAAACCATGTTAATAAAATTGGTCTCGTTTGATGCGCAGTTTCTCGGAAGAATCGTTATCAAACATTTAACTGGCAGTTGTTCCTATGATTCACTCACTACGCCGCCCTAACGAAGCGGTGAGCCAATGCAAACACACACAGGTGCATATACGAGTGCTCGTACACAGAAGGTATATAATATATGTATACATGTATGTTTTGTTAGGTGAACGAATGTGACATATAGGTCGTTATTTTTAATAGTGATAAAGATTTAGTTTTTTTGGGTAAGTAAACGATAACAACAAAGAGAATAAACTGGAACTCGATATTGACGTTCTTGTTTAATTCCTATGTACATACAGTACATATCATTGACAACAACGTAGATTTTAGCGCTACGTTTATGAAAATAGTCTGCAATGGTAGGATTTTTTTCGTTTTATTGTATCTCAAATTCGTGGACGTAGTCTATAAGTTGACTTGGTTGGTCAATATATTTCATTTATTGACAATTTCTTATTAGAATACGTTCTTGGTCTTTACATTTTTTACCGATGGTTCGCGAACCCCCGCTAGCTCTTTATAATGGATTTGAGGCTCCTCAGGAGATCACAACACTTTGAAAAACACTGATTTAAAATAACAAACTTTTCTTAACTTCACCGCCTCGATAAAAACAGTACTCAAAATGTGTAATTAATCCTAGCGGAGTTCAATTACAGGCTCTTAAAGCCGGCATCATCTATGTTTGATATACGATCATACATTAGCATTGCATATGCTTTGCATAGAGAAAGATTAGCGGGGTCAACGGCCGGCGTTATGCATATATAATGAACGCACATGTGCGCCGCATGCTAATGGGGTATGCTGGACCAATATTAATGAAACCGCAAAGTGTTGGGTGGGAAGGTATTCGCGAGTGGGAAACATATTTTATTGGCAACGAATTTTAAGTGATTCTGTAGTTTAACTGAAGTAGCAAACGAGCTTGCAGTCCAAGTAATGTTATGTATATTCTATAACCAACTTTATATAGAACATCTTCTACTCTCGCTTGGCCTACTTCTACTTTATATAGAACATCTAGTATCTTAGATACGGCCGAATCTTGCTTTATGTCACTTTTAATAAATGTAATAAGAATCTTAACAACTTACATTCACTAAAAACAGTTTAAATGCATAACTAGTACGATTTCAATATCACTACAACAACGGGTAACAACATCGTATTTATCAAGTACATTCTGATTTGGTACATTCTGAGTCGATAACCTTTCCCTTTTGTCGGTAAAAAATGTATATCATAGAAAATATTAACCAGCGCTCACGGTTGACCGTGAATCGCATGTGAGAAACAACGGTGAACTATTTATAGTATACGTAGTACGTTGTATTTCGTCCGGTTGTTCACTCCGCGGTGTTTGTAATAAAATCGATCGCGCGTCTGTTCGTCGCTGTGAAGGTTTCCGCTTCGTAAACAAACCCGGTAGGTCAGCCTAGGGTTGATTGGTAAGAAAAATATTGTAATTGACAATTTGTTTGGTTTTGTTCGAGATGCTATGTGTGGCTACGCGCTGGGCGGTCGGGGTTCAAAACCCAGGAGAGATATTTCGGAGTTAGGTGAGGAGGAAATTTACATGCCTGAGAGTTAGGTTAAAGAAAGTTTTCAGGTACGTGAATTTTATTAATCCGCAATTGGTTGGATATCGTAGTTGATGGAAATTTTGTTTTACCTACGATGTCGGGAGCACTCTTTTATATTGTTCTCTTCCTGCTTGATTTATCCTATAAGATATTCTTATAAAAGATACTATATTTGAAGAATGGTTTCAAGAAAAAGATGTTGCGGCCGTACAATTCTTTTTTTGGTATTTCGACTTGGCGTGAGCACTGCCGAGTTCCCGAAATCTTCACAAGGTTTCTCCCAGATTGAATGCAGATCAGAGCGCGTCGTGTTAACGGAGGAATGTTGAATTATCAGTGCAAATATAATATTAGTGTCACACGTAACCTTCAGGGGTCGACCAACTTTATCAGTGATATGCGCGCCCTTGACATTGACTTCTTTGTCATAGCCGGCTTTGTTGTGTGTGCAAATCGTTTTTATTAGACCTTCGCAGTTTTACTTCGTTTTTTTTCTCCGAGTGATTTTGGGTTTTAAAGGTCTTAGTGCAAAAAGTTGTAAGTCAACATTTTGCATTTTTGACTCTTCTTATTTTAAATCCCGAATGGATAAAAAACTGAAAAAAATATAGATATGGAAGATCAGATGAACAATTGTTTTGAATTTCCTTATTTTGTATTCTCATTTTACATTTTCGTTCTTTATTATTGTATGTTATTGAACATTTGTTTTTTTTCTACTTACTAAATCTTAAAAAGGTATTTTTGTAATAGAAGTAGGTTTAAAAAATATTCTCATAAAAACAGAGTTTCATTTACTATGTAGTATAAATATATATATTTTTTTTATTTTTATCGCGCTGCCAAGGTCTTATCTTTTGATCTTTATCAATCCCCATCTGCATCCTCTTCACGCGACACGTAACCAGTGGAGAATTTCAGATAGAACCATAACAAAACTAGTACTCGCCGTACTTACTCATAGATGCAACATAGTAAGACACGTGTCACCATTATCAGCTCTATAAATAGTGTTATCTGCCGTCACGTGACCGCGTGCACGGCGCGACCACGTTCCATACGACAGTGTATCATCAGAATTGTTTCATTGTTTTCAATACCTGCGAGCGACGCAGATCCATTCAATGCGGCGTTATGTTTCATTATTAGTAATGTTTGTTACATTTTTTCGCGTTCCGTGTCTTATCTTGTTGTGATTGCGATTTTTATTTTCCTGTACGATAAATTGTTATGTTTTAACGTTATCATATTAAGGAGGAACTCGTTTATAAATCTATATTTAGTGTCCTTGTTTCTTTTAGATTCTTCATTAATATATTTATTTAATAGCTTGTTATGCAAATTAAAAGTTCTCGTAAATTTACATTTAATTAACATGCGTGATTTTTCTCATACTTTCTCATATCTTCTTTTTAATGTCAACATGGGAATTTTCCTACAAGTTGGTTTACAGCGTTCCACGGTCTAACTGTATTATAAAAACGAATACGTTTGTTTAATTGTTTGAGAGGTTATATTTACCTTAAATTTGATTGCTTCGAGATTTATTAATTCATTTATGAAAATTTGTTCTAAATTACCCATTTTTTCACGTCATCCATCATGCTCTATAAATCTTAACAGACGAAATATAGATCATTTCGTCTGTTTACATTCGATCCTCAATCTTCCACGTCTCAACTAACAACATAAGCATCCAGCCGTCGGTATATTTAATTCCCCGCCTCTGGTTGCGTGCGCGCCGGAAATTGCCTAGCATTAGTCGGTTCCGCGAAACGCAATACCCACTTGTGAGAGCCTATTATTACTTTCACTATCCGAGATGCACGGACCGTCTGTGCGCTTATTGTGCGCGTTTATGGAACGCGGACTACATTTCTGTTGTTAGTTGTTATTTGTTCTGTACGATTTTGGAGCGACTGTGTAAAGAAATGGTTGTTGGTTAAGACCACATGTACTGTAGGAAAATGTTCTATTTAATAACTCTTACAATCTATTTACATTCATTCTTAGTTCTCAGAGGTAACAACTCTCAAGTAAGACTGTAATCTTTTCTGGGATTGATTACAGATGTCCATGAGTGGCCGTGGACGTTTACCTCCAGGCGGACTGCATACTCAATTGCTTCTTCCATTATATAAAGAAAAGCCTTGAAAGATTCTGTTCAGGAGATGTTTTTCTTTGTTGTTATTTATCTCATCAATTTTGACCTAAATGTAGATGTAGATGATTCCATTATTTTTATTTCCAAAGTTTTGATCCTATTAACAAATTTTCACGTTACATTCATCTCCATGTGTATTAAATCCAAAATTTGCGTTGCTTCAAGCCCTAAACGAGCAAAGGATACACCAGAGGACTCGTCAATTGTATATGGTATCCAAGGCGGTGAGTCAGGCGGGCCATCCGGTCACAACAATAGAGCAATGATTCACGGAGCATCCGCGCGGGCTGATTGTTTGCATAACACAATGCATATTCATATCGGCCTCTTTGTACCGCGACCGTTCGTAACTTTCTAGATTATGGAGGTCGTTCTGAAATGCGGTTAGCGCTGGTGAGGAGTTGAGATTTTGTGACGAATTTGGTCCTTGCACGTTATTTCTGTAAGTTTCGTAGACTTCTAATTATTCGTCTTTGTGTCTATTTTGTTATATTTTCCCAAAGTATTGGGATTGCGATTGCCAAATTTGATTTAGGGTAGAGATCAAAACACGTAATTCACTTTTGAAAACGAAAATGGTTTCAGTTTATGCTTCTTCTTGATTTGTTATACAAGGAATTTCTCATTTGGTTTTATCTTAATCTGTGGTTATACGATTACAATGTAATTGAATCAACATAATAAGGTTCATTGACCCAACGATAAGATGTACAGATGAGGCGTTTCACGTTAGTCATACACCGTCAGATGTACCTTTGTTCGAGTAAGGTTACTTACATGACCTGCAATGACACCATGTCTTCAAAATATATACTCAACTACACGCTTGTTAATCTCAAAGAGGTAGTCTCTTTGTTCAAAAAATAAACCAACTTTATAGAAACTCGTAGTATTTTAAGAGGTTTCACTTCAACCACAAACAAGTTATTTGGATTGCGTAAACTCCTTAATGTAATTTAAATGTAGTCAGTGCCTGAAGTAAACAAGGACGGAAATCTCAGTTCTAAAGTGTGGGTTTTGTTCGGGCCTGTCAGTGGAAACTTTGAAGTCTTGGATCCGAAATACTCCATAGCCAACAAAAGCAGATTTCTTGGTAGATACTTCGAGGTCCTTAAGAGTACTCTGTAGTTCAGAATTTTAAGTGTTGTTACTTGGTTATACTGTGTTATTTGAAACAATTTGAATGTTTTCTCAAACTATTTCTGATTTATTATTAGCATTTGTAAATTATTTCAAAACGTTCTCGCATCTTGCGACTTGTCGCAAACTTAAACTTATTCCATGGGATGAAAGCTGTAATTGGAATCAAGAATAATTATTTATATGAGTCTGTACTATTTGACATCAGATCGGCGACTCTCGCTACATCAGATAACTTACTGATAAATAACCACTTGACGTCAGATGCATTGCAAACTTGATTAATGCCTCCAGATACATAAAAAATCCTTACTTCCGTCAAATTAAATGAAACCGTATCTTTGTTTTTACTCCATAATTATTTACCTTATTACCGATCGTATTAATAACATCAGCTCGTTCAATTCATTATTTCACTCAAGAATCGTACACGTCTCTCGTTGATCCAGAAGTGATTGTTAGCGAGTTGTGTCATCTCGACAACGGCCTATTGTCTCAGTTTCTCATATTATATCCTCGTGCAGGGGAATAACAATGTAGACTGTGCGTCAGTTATTTACACCTGTTGTTATATCGCTATCTAGATCTGTGTGGGTATTATATGTACGTTGTAAAACAAGTTCGTCTGTACGCTTGTGCTTTGATGAATAATTTTATTGTTGACGTTCACTTCGTCTTTTTATTGTTGTGTTTTTAATTGAAGTAGTAGAAAAGCGTGCAGTAAAGTAAATGATTACTTCTATCTATAGATTTGTGTGATGTTGCTAACCTTGTGGACTAGTTTGGATCGCCTCGTGAAGTGTTTCTGCTTTATCACACTCATCAAACCAAAACACAGCAACTTCTGTTATAGATTATGCTATTTTTTAGATAATATGTTCAAGGGTTCATCCCTAAACTGACTATGTTAAGATATACTTGATAATTGACCCACACCACAGAAGTCACGCTCATCACTCAGTTAATCACATATAAGGAAAAGGTAACGGATAAGAAATATAAATGTAGTGACTACGAATTGCCTGAGTCACGCTAGTTATTTATGTAACACGATCACCACGCAATCAGTCATTATCAGTGATCATTAATGGTAATGTAGTCGCATTGTCTGTCTGTGTGACTTCTTGGCCTTTGACCGGTTTTTTGTACGAGTCTATTATCTTAATGCGCTTTGATTTAAACGGTTTGATTGCTGTAATTAGCCTGTTAGCTAATCGAAGTAGAAACTTTAATTATTCTTCTTTTATTGTCACTTTTCTTCTTGTAAGCATGGTATTGATTTTACGCAAAAATTGTCCGAAGATCCCATACATCAAAGTGTGATTTGCGAGTCCTGTAGGTGTGAATTTTTTTTAAACTTGTTTGCTGTCTGTACAGTCGCAATACATTGCTCGAAACACACTTCTTAATCCTACTAAATAAGAGGTAAACTTTTGGAACATTGGATCTATACCAGGGTGTGCGGCTAAAATAACTTTCATATAATAAGAATCTTGGAAATCAATATATGAATTTAGAATTGTAAATCGTTTTGCAAATAATCTTTTGTCTCAAAACGACTACATACGTATTATTATACATATGATAGCATGGATGGTTCTTTATTGCCGTGTTATCTTGGTTTGTGTTTAAAACCAAGTCTGGAACTGTTTTTTCATGTCTAAGAAAATTTAAATACGAAATCTTTGGTAGTTAACATGCGACACGAGTGATTTGAACTACTTAATTAAATTTAAGACATTTATTTATTAAATAAATTTACGTATAATCTATGTAAAAATCTTGACCATGTTTTTGTTGTTTAAAATTTTATAATTTGCTTAAAAAATACTATTTAATATATTATAACTGGCTATATAACGGTACATTGAGAATGATAAGGTTACTTTGTATAAACTTCTAGCATTTAATTTGATACATCCGTTTCGAAGTAAAAAACTAGTTTTTGCTACCTTTAAAATACCGTTGCATCGAGGAAAAATGCATTGTTAATGCTTCAAAGTGTATACGTCTGTAAAAAGTATATAATGGTAAAGACGATAAAAGTTTTTGTGCAGCCAACGCGGCGCCACCACTGTCATATTTATTTCTAGAATATTCTGAAGTTTCTGTGATCTGTTATTTCTGATTTGAAGAGTGTGGTAAGCTGCACTTACTAGAGAGTACATCTTCCTTCAATAACTTCATTTCTTGTTATGGATTCATATATTGATTAAAATAGTTTGCAGGGAATTTCTATAGCTATATAGAAATCTGTTGTAATTATATTTATTTGCGACAACTTTCTCTTTTTAACCAATCTCAACTTATTATTCTATTTGTTTAACTTTCAAACCAGCTTTGTTTCTTATCTTTATTTAAACTTGTATATCCTGGATTGGCTACCAAGTTATCATCTTTATCTTTGTCCGTATTTACTTTAATCTTTCACGTTGTGACTGTCTTTGTGTCTTTTAACCACAATCCAGACTTCAGGCCTTTATTTATTTTTGAGCACATAAATTGCTTGTAGCCTCTCTATATTTTAATAATTCGTTAAAGTTAGCGTCTTTGATCGATCTTGGGTACAACTTTAATCATATCGATGGCAATGACAATTAAGTGTGGAGTATTAAGGATTTGCTACCAGGTGAATTACATGTACATTTGTCATTTCTGTTAAAAAAGGCAATCTGCCTTTTGTCTATTAAGCTGTGTATGTTTTCTTTACATTCTTCAATTCTGCGTATCTCTGCATCTCTCGTTTATCTCCTCCAATCTGATCAATGTTTGATATTTCTTCTTCAAATTCTCCAACCCAACGTTCTCTGCGTCATCTTCCAATCTGACCGTCATTTTTGTTGTTCCCGGCCCGGGGCAGACGGAGCGCGGGCGGGGGGCGCGGGCGTGCGGCGGCAAGCAGGTGGGGGGCGGGGTGCCGCCCGCGCGCGCGCCCGCCGCGCCCTACGCGCCCGCCTACCCGCCCGCCCAGCTCCGGCTGCACCAGCCCGGGTATGGATCCGCGGCGCTTACGTATAGGTGCGTATTGGTGATTGGTGGTAGACCGATGGGGAGATGGAGAGCTCCAACACACCGGGACGGATGTGTTGGAGCTGTGCTTATGGTCTCTGTTGTAAAGGATAAGGTTGGGTTAGGTTAGTACTGCTACGAGATATTGTGGAAATCGAGCTAAGAATAAGATAGGTTATGTATGATATGATAAAAAGAAATACTAGGTTGATACGTAATTTTGTAAGAACAGAAGTGTTACTGTTCCTTTATTTCTTGGTTACTCATTGAATGGTGGACAATGTAGAATTGCGGTTCATGGCAGATTTTGAATACTAGTAACTACTTGACATCAGATGGATTTAATTCCCGTTTAAAATGACCTACTTATTGCAATTAAATTGCAGATAACTACGTTGCTCAAATTTTATAAACGTACCCGTGGATTTATACATATTTGTATCGCATGGTATAAATAATAAAATTTTAAAGTATAATATAGGCAGTAAGTACCTACAGTGTAGCATAGTATGTATAATCCCAGAGCCGGGCTGTCATTTGCGAAACTGCTCAGATAACGTTATGTCGTGCGAAATGGCACAATTTGAGCATATTGTTGCCGCTCTGTTGCCGGGGGAGAGACTAAAAGATTACGTTTCAGATAATGTTACTTCCAGTTTTATATCTAGTCCAAAAATAAATATTAGTTTTTTTCTGGGCGGTCCTAGTATTTTTGCTGTTTGCTGGCTAAGATATTTTTTTAACTCAAGTTAATTTTTTAAATGATTAGTATTTCAAAATATCTATTTGTAAGTAAAGGTTTATTTTCGAAACCTGAAACTGCCGAACCGATTTCGATAGAATGTCAAGAAAACTATTAAGGAGCGTAATTGCCACCCTTGGTATGTCCCAATTCTGGGCATTTATTTTCCTTCAGAAATAAAAACTGTTCACGGAAATGACGTACAGGACAGTGCGTTGAATCTCATTCAATAAAAAGTATGCAACATGCCAACAACCCGGTCGCTTCCTTGCAAAAACTCGATGATAATGCTCTCACTACTAGATACTAAGCGGATCATCCTTGTACATTATAACCGGATTTTAAATGACATGTATTCGTAAGTTGGTAGAACTCTATGTGGTTACTGGTTAGACTCCGAGGTCACCACCACCACATCTATTTCTCCCTTATAACAGCAGTGTAAAGCACTGCTGTGTTCTGGTCTGAAGTGCTGGCCAAGTGCGAATTGGTAGACTTCAGACACCTTCGAGAGCTCACGATGTTTTCCTTCACCGTAAAGCAAGTGATAATTAATTTCTAATACGCACATAAATCAGAGGATTTGAACCTCGGACCCCCCGATTGAGAGGCCAAGTTTCAACCATTAGGCTATCACTGCTTAGTTAAAGTGGAACTTCTCAGTTGAAGTAAAGTCTGTTCCGGTAGTAGTACGATAAAATTATTGTAAAGTAACTATTTTTAGTATTTACGTAACACAAAATAAATATTTCCTTTCATTTCAAGTAGGTATTTCACAGAACCGTTTGCGGTTTTTCTCGAAATCTATTATCTTTCATGTTATTACGTGTTCAGAAATATGTTATTTAATTCTACCGCTCAATTCTGCGAAGGGACTAAATAGGTTCTGAGACTTCTGAGTAAAAGCTGTTTAGTACCTTTTTCCCTATGCAAACCAATTCCAATAATATTTTAAGTGGTAGAAAGGGATATTACTGTCGATCGATATCAGTAAGTGAAGTCATTACGTACGTAAATGTGGTAGAACTCTATGTAGTTCGACTCCGGTGGCACCACCGCCGCACCTATTTCTACCTTATAAGAGCAGTGTTAACTTAGTGTTAAGCACTGCTGTGATCTGGTCAGAAGGGTGTGGTAAGGGAGACATACTTATCCGTGGCGTTCCAGCTCAGTCTCAGGGGTAGCAACGCATCTGTGGTCAACCTTAGGTAGGACCTTGATCTTATGTGGGGTTGATTTCTGAAGTTCATGGGCGGCAGTGGACATTTACGATCAGGTGGACTGCATGCTCGTATTCTACTTTTTAATACTGCTGTTATAAGACAGAAATAGGTGTGCCGGTGGCGCCGCCGGTGTCGAACCACAAATGGCTTTACTACCTGCTTAGGCAGAAATAGGTGTGGCAGTGGTGCCGCCGGAAAACTACATTTCATATACTGTGTATACAAAAATGTAGTTACTGTGAATAAGATTATCATTAGCCTCTGAAGGCGAACCAAGAACAATAAATATATGTTACACATTATCAAGTGTGAAATCTATATACCTACTAAAACACAATAGCGATTCTCCCATCTTTATTACAATGTTTGTTTTAATTCAGGTTTCTCTGGTAATTAATGATTATGTTCCTAACCATATCTTAGTTCTTAATTTTATGTGAAACTGTTCGCTCTAATTATGCAATTAATGTTAGTACATATATCCCATCAAAACATAAAATGTAAAAGAATGCAATTCTTTTTTACGTTGTAGTTTACTGCGAAAAGTAGGTAGATGTAATGTTTACCCAACTACTACCTAACTATTACTAACTACAACAACAACTAACGCCTAACCTTACCAAGTGTATTATTTTATAGTTATTTAAATGTTATAGTCATATTATAGTCAGTTTGTTATACATATTTCGATCGCTCCCTAGTAAACTATAGTAGGTATGTCTAAAAAGTCAATTTTACAGGAGAGCAGTTTAAAGATATTTTCAAACTATTAATCAATTGTTTTTTATCTTTATATAAAAGGCAAATAGAACAAAAAACATTATTAAAGGTAAAAAAAAATTGTATTATTGAAAGTATGGTGCATGAAAATATCTTAAAAAATACTGTTCCTGTAAAATTGACTTTTTAGACATACGATATTTTACTCGAGAACCATCAATTTGTTTGTAAATAGAAAGACTTGTCAGTCCTTTGAGGTCCACTGCTAGTATTAGGCGATTTTGCCAATAGTCACCGCGTTTGGGATCCGTGCTGGTGACCGCAGTAATGTTACATATACGCGTACACTGATTCCAAAACAAAACCGCGATCTAACGCTAGCGTATCCAAATAAACAAGCGACAATGTCGACGTATTGACGCGCCGCAAAATTCCTTCTATCCCTGTATATCCCTATATATCCCTACGTTATATATGAGCCACGCGTCTCCGCGCTATTTCGGGACTCCTTTCATAACTGCTCCGGTTGGCGGGACTCCAGGACGGCTGTATATGTGTATCATGGAATGTATAGTCGGTGGGTTAATACAAGACGATCGTTTTTAATTCCTTTTTAGGGCTCCGAAACTTCCGAAGCCATGATTTAGTGTAATTATCTAGTCCTAGATGAAGAGTCTTGCAGTTTTTTTTTTAAAGTATATAGCTCTGTTCTAAATGATTAACGATGAATGGTGAATAATGAGAAGAGTAATAAATTACGATAAATAATTTATTTTGTGTAATTTGTTTAATGTGCTCGTAATCTTGTTGTAACTAATAAAATTTTGAAGCGTGCACGGTTGGTTCCAATAATGTTACTTTCCAATGACTACGTCTAAAAAGATAGCATAAAGCTGTTAATAATTACAATCCCTAACATTACTACTTAATGTTACTATAACAAACCATATTTTCCAACAATAAAAAAAAAACAAGAAAGTAAAAAATAATTTATGCATTCACATTTGTTATTACAATGCAAACCCACGGCTCTAGTACTAAGGAAATAAATGTGATGACAATTGGAGGCATGTGAAAGATTCGAGCTGGGTTCTCGAGCGTGGGCGGCTATAATTTAGGTAGGAATGGGTAGGTATGTGCAAAAGTTGAGCGCCTAACTTCTAAATTCGTCACGTCAAAACTTTGTCGGGAAGCGAAAAGCGGGTTGTGAATTTGGAATGTACGCGGTTATTTTTTGACTTCGCATGTTGCGGTTTAGCGGAATATTCACTCGTGAAAAATTTTATATGAAAATTTACTAACTACCATACTGTTCGAGCTAAATGGAAATTAAATAATTTCTTTTTTATTACATTGATTTTAAATAATACAAGTTTTAAATAAGGGTTAGGGTAGTATAGTGCATATAGAATTTGATGAAGCACTTATCATTTTAAAAGGACTAAGAGACGACCAGACTATACAGGATTGAAAGAAATAATAGATGTTCGTCATTCCGTCCGCCGTGGGGAGGCATGCAACGCTCTCTTCCATGCTGCTCCAGCATGGTTTCGGTAGACATGAATGCAGCCGTATCTGCAAATAGAGCGAGGGTATGCATCTGGGGAGCCTGCTCCACGTTGCCCCAGCGTGGATCGGTAGACGGTTAACAGTAGTGGTTAATCCAGCTTGAACCGGTTTTAGCCGTCTTGTCGACCCGTCATTGTACAGCGGCTAATGGTCGCGCTATTGTGTACTAATGTATTATCCAGTTGAGCATAAAGAACTCTATATACCTACTTTTATATATGTAGGTATATAAAGTGTAGTTAACCAGCCACGCAGTTTGAAATTAATGAGGGAAGTAAATAAAAAAAAAATCTCGTTTCCATTAACTCTAAGAGAAAGATAAGATATAGGAAAATACGCTCATATAGAAATGCAACATTGTGTAAAAAATTGAAGTTAATAAATCAATCAATCGCAGATATAAACGGAAGCTACTATTATGTGTTTAAACATGTGTGTAATGTGTTATTTGTGTGCGTGTGGAATGGCATGCGTATATGTCGGACAGAGCGTGCGGTTTTTGCTACTCGGCAAAAGTGGCATTCGCTTTACGTATCAGTATCTTTATACCTGTATTTGTATGTATAAAGAAACAAAACATATGGTAGAGAGTGGACTAAAACATGTGGATAGGAATTATCTTTTCATATATAGCGTCGACTTCTCACTCTTAGCAGTTCAATACTCCACTACATTGCATTACAGCAATACATTCATGCATCTTGCAAATCGTAATCTCCCTTAAACCCCGACCTATTGCCAAAATACGAAAGCCCCATGGTACGCACACATCCACGCCGTGTACATACAACACTCACACGTTCGCCGCGTCCGAATTTAGCGCGCGACGTTGGCCCCCACGTGTTTGAAACGAGTGCCGAATAATAATAAAAATAAACCGCATCGAGCTACAGTTATAAACCTAAGCCCCTCCCGCGCCCCCCCCCCCCCGCAACCTTGGCCTTCCCCCGCCCCGCAGGTGACGGGCGCCACAGAACGGATATCGGGTAGACGCGGCTCACGCATTTTTTATTGTAATTGATGGCGCCAAAACACACAAGATTGGAAGTTACGTTGCGGAATTGGTCGCTTTTTTAATTGATAACGATTGTGAATGGTATGTGAAATATTCGTTG
Organism: Urbanus proteus proteus; assembly: GCA_018251915.1. Classification (NCBI taxonomy): domain Eukaryota; kingdom Metazoa; phylum Arthropoda; class Insecta; order Lepidoptera; family Hesperiidae; genus Urbanus; species Urbanus proteus. The sequence goes on from DWPV01001806.1 coordinate 15,374, forward strand.
TTTGTGTTTAAATTTGAACCGGTGTGTACAGAGCGGTATTGTTGTGTAATTTTCTTGTAATGATCAATTTTGAAAACGGAACATGATAATTTCCTCCTTCAATATTATACATAATAATTAAATAGAAATGAAAAATATTCACCTGGTAGACAAAATGTTGTACAATGTGAACTTAGACTTAGTCGTTAGCAACTATGTAAGATGTAGATAACACGCTTGTACCTACTGCCGGAACTTTTCTTTTACATGAGACGTAGCGTAACTAAGTGGTAATCTAGTGTAGAATGTAATACAGACTTCCCTAGTAAAAGTTATAAAGCAAATTTGGGGGAATTCAGATAAAATGACTTCTTGACTTATGTAAGAACCAATCGCGCCAATTCAGATGAAATGGCGCGATTGGTTCTTACATGTGAAATTTTATTACTAAATATCTTCGACTTATAGTGACGATTGCAGAGTAGATAACTATACTCTTTTTTGCCAAAAAAAACAATCTCAAGTGACGGACGTCTGCCATTTCTAATTAGCATATAGTCTATGACAATGTAAATGATGACGTGGAATCACGGTGACCACGTGGATATTTTTTTATCGCAACGGAAGCCGGAAGTCGTTACATTTTTCTGATTGTCAATTGTCATTTTTATTGTTCGTTCCATAATGGAACGGATCTGACCCCAAAAAGAATGATTTGCGTGTGGATTTGTGAATGGGAATTAAAATAATGAATGAAAGTATTTAAATGACTTTATCTATAGTTGTTAATGGATTGAACTTTTTTTATCAATTTCTGTTACTCCAATATGCATGGGTAATCCTTTTCTCAGTTATCCACACTGATATAGCCTCCTAAATCATAATAACTATAACCCTACATAGAGCTAGAGATAATTTAGACTTCCACGAAGCCGGCGATTCATTGCAGTTGTTCATAGGCGACGGTGACTACTTTCCTTCAGGTGGCCCGTCTGTACAGGGGTTCTTCACAAAGCCAATCGTTAATGTAAGAGTTAAGGTGGTCGCTATAATTATATGTAAGTCAATGTGCATTCATACCATCTTTCTATTCAATTTCCAACGAAATGCAAGAACGTTAGAAATAAGAGTGGTGGTGGCAACCTAAAATGTAGTCGAACCAGTGTGGTTTGGAGAGGCTAACGCAGTTGGGTATTATGCTGATGGTATCGTTATTGTATGCTTCTACCACCTTTCGAGGCATAACAACGTACATTTGGAGGCCCTCGTATGTGTCCACTACCCTTTGGCTTAGCAAGCACTAGGATTAAACGCACGCGTTTAACCACGAGTCTACGTTTAAAAACGCGAAAAACTAAACATTATTTTTATACATCTAATGCGAGTAGCATTAGTTACTCTTTTCAGTGAGTGATTTAAAAATCCTAAAATGTTACATATCGATCGCGGCTTGTTAAAACTAACGTCACAACATACGCTGGTCGCCAGGAATCCATGATGGTACTGACATAAAAATATGCCAAAAGCCAACCGCAATGCGTTTTCAGTTATTTCTATTCCGTTTGCATATAATCGCAGTGCGTGCTTAGTGCGTGGTATGTCAACACAGCTGATGGCGCGCTACCATTCCCAGGGACGGCAGCTACGCGCGCAGCGGCGGCGCGGTGGGCGAGTACCGGACGGGCGCGCGCATGTCGCTGCTGGGCGGCGCGTACCTGCCGCCGCCCGCGCCGCCCGCGCACCACCCGCCGCCCGCGGACCCGCCGCCCTTCAAGAAGATCCGCCTGTCCGTCGAGCGGCCCAGCGCCGCGCTGCCGCACCAGCCCCTGAGAGTTGATACACGGGTATGTGTTACGTAAACGCTGTTTTTAGGTTATGCCAGTAACAAGCGTGGAACTCGATGGAAAGTGGCCAGTGTTCGTGGATATGTAAACAACCCAAAAAAGTCTTCAAGTCTGTCACAGATTTAGACGTCTGCTGGCGCATGGCTAAGTACGGGTTAGTTCTCAAAACTGTGAGAGACTTGTTGCGTCCTCCACCTGAATTATTGGCGGAGGAAAGTACAGTCAAATTGTGTCAGATGTTTTGATATCAGTCATAAGTCTTTCGATGAGGGTTAATGTCTGCTATCCAATGGCAATAGCAAGGGTTAACAGCTGAATCTACCCTGCAAAGAATGAATACGTTATAAATACGTAAGACAAAAGTGACGATCATCCCTCATGCGCTTCTACTCATGAAGACTAAGTTACAATATCTGTTATAAACGACAATCACAGTACTGAACAACTTACCACTGCTAGCACTATAGGAACCACAAAGTGTGCTACTGTTACGTCTAATCCACCATTTGCTTCCTCATCAGATTGTAAATTTGCATGTAGTGGAACATGGAACTGATAATAAGTCGTTCTGCGTCTCATAGACATTGAAGACCTTTTATGAAATTAGAGGAACGCCTAATGATCGACTCACTGTCATCAATATTAGATTCTTCTGATGCTTCTGGAATCAAACGAAGGTTTCCTCTGCAGACCTGTTTCTTACACTCGGTCATAACCAATTCACGTATATGCACGGTGTATTAACCACTTGTCCTGCTGTTATTCCAGGAACCCATGATGAACTCTTACAATACGGTGGAGGTGCTCTCCCCGAACCCGCCATCGGAGCCCACGATGGAGGACCAGACCTTTCGCACCACCAAGGATGAGCTGCTGCAGCAAATCCCGAAGGTTTGTATATAACCATGTTTTATACTAGCTACGAAGGTTTTATTAAATATCTGTTCAAGTTACTTAAAGATAATTATGATATTACTACTATGACAAAGTCATAAGTAAATTGTGTGAAACAAATAGAAAATAATATGTACTGTCCGACTTTAGATGTAATATCCAGAAATACCAAATGGTTTTATTAAAGGAACATTTAGTTCTTAAAGTCAGTTTAGTAAAAAGTAACTATGTTGAGTTTAATATCTTGGCATGCATTTTAATTGACTTTTTGTCTATCATAATCGAGTTATTTAAAATCTAATCTTGATTAACTGGCGTACAATTTACACCTTGGATTTGTTTACCGGATTTGGGAAGCTTATAATTGTATATTCAATCATGCCCTGTGTAGGTGAGTAATAAAGTGTTTTTGGGAAAATATTTAATAAGGGATAAATACTTCTTGCATTAGTACATTTAGTAGTTTATTTTTAACTAGATACAAGCTAGCTCACAAACAATTTATGTATGTGGATAAGATAGGTAATATGTATAAAAGTTAAGGAAAAACATTTTTTAGAACATGAAGAATATTTTACCAAAAGATGATTCGTGAGTTATGACGCAAACCGGCGCAAGAATTGATAATCAAAGTTGACGTCGGTAACACTTAAACAAATCTTATTCGGATGCGTTCATTGATTTTGGCTCTGGAATATCCTTTAGGAGTTTTAAATAACGCACACGACCTTTCCAATCTCTTTGACAGTGAACAAGACGTTAAAAATATAAGTCCCGATAATACTTGAGACGTGAAAACTTGGTTTAAAGTCATTGAGCTTGGCGTTAGGCCAAGTGGCGCTCGAGTGGATCGTCTGGGAGTGCTTTATTGCTAATTCTGAGGACTCAAGACTTATAAATATTTATAATGGATCGAGGTCTGATGTGATTAGACATGAATGGTGTGAAGATGGACGGTGTAAAAGTTAAGTTGGTGTATGTTGAAACTAATTTGGGTATAGAGATTTTGGTAAATACATTTTGTAGACATATTTTGTGTATTATGCGATCAAACTAAGAATAGGAATGACCTTCGGCCATTTTGTGACGTCATAGACGCTGTTATGATTTTC
>DWPV01001807.1:0-19198 GCA_018251915.1 Urbanus proteus proteus
TGTCATTTGAATCATGTTAAGTTTATATAGGTATAAATGGGTATAATGGAAGTACAAGTAAGGTATACAAAGTAGGTATATAAATAGGTATTATAATAGTAATTCAATTTAACTGTTAATATAATAATTATAATTATTAAATTTAATTTTGTATATATTTAAATAGATTATACAATTCTCCGTATTACCTTTGTTAGAACATATTTTGGTTGTCAAATTGCAGTGTTAAAATATGCAAATTACCCCATATAATGTTACAAATTCAAACTGAATTTCACAGTAAACTATTCAATTAGCGGCACAGTAGCGTCAATTACGCTGAAAAGCCTGAGTGTTGCCTGACTCGGAATTAGCATTACAAGCGCGCTGACGACCGACAAACAAGAGGTTAATTTGAGCTGGTATCATGTGTACTTTTGAATAATAATGATGTAGTTTGACTGATATAAATAAACTTGAACGTAGGTAAATTTATATTAGTGTTTTTTTGAAATTATATACCTACATTAATTTTGATAATGTAATGAATGAACTCGGATTTTTATTTATTATTCTGATTTTAATGAGTAAGTATGATAACTATACAATTCTTACTGCTTTTGTAAATCTTAAAAAAACTTTCAATGTGTTCAGAAAATTGCAACCTTCGATAAATTGATGAATGGGCTGAAAAAGTCCAACCTCTAGTCATTCTGAGAGTATGTGTGATATAAACTATACAACAGAAGTTAACTATTAGTGAATTTGACGTATTTTCGTCCATAAATTACTTCAAGCAACATATAGCTTGGACGATTCAAGACATTTATTTCAAACTATAATCATCAATTTTCTCAACTTTCCAAAATGTTTGTTCAACAATCCAACCGAATCAAAATTAATTTTCCAATATTAAATCAAAATGACGGTAGCAAGCAAAAGGACGGAAACCACAAGGCAAAGGATTTGCAGTTCAAACAGAATTCCTCGCATTGCAGAATTCTTAAATTCGCCGGTGATAAAAACAACTGAAAATAATTCATAAAAGTGGGTAAAATAAAAGTTCACAATAGCAAAGACAAACGGGCCCGGAGCGTCCAAATTGTCTTTTTGTAAGCGTCTTCGCTCTTTAAGAATTCTCTTTTAAATTGTATTTCGGTTTTGGTCTTTTTAGCACTGTCCTTTGGCTGGCTGTCCTCTGCATTAATAAGGTGGGTTAAGGAGTTGGTGGGTTTATATGAATCTGAATGAGGTGGATTGAAGTTTTAGATGTTTTAAGGTGAAACCAGTTAGTTGACACATGAAATTAAGTGGATTTGTTTACAGAATCAGATAATTCCTATAATAATTGAAATTTAATTTATGTACTTTTAAGATTATAATTTTTTTAAACTAAAGAGCTTTATTTGGGTGTAACTATATTAGTCATAGTATCTTTACACTTGTACGACATTATTACTTATATTTATAAAAAAGAAATACAGCATAGTCTGATTTTTTTATAAAAGTATTTTTTAAGACATTATCTATCAAGAATTTTACTCATATTAATGCAGGAGAGATAGGGTAAAATAAATATTATTGAGTACTTTAATAAGATACGTTACAGTTGCTCAGCTGTAACCCTTCCCTCGCTGTATCCTTATCAAATGCAAACACTCGCGGGTCGTTCCGGCCATTGGGCGCGAACAACCTCTATTATTTTATTTTTATCCTCAGAACAACGCCTCGACTCCGACTTGCTTTAGTTTCGTTGAGTGCATCGTTTTGTTATGTCCTGTGCAGTCACTCGCGGTTATGGTTTCTGATAGCAAATGGCCTGGAGAAATCAAGGGAATAAAAGAAACATGTGAAGCGTTTAAGGGTTAAATGGTTGGGAATGTTTGCTACACATATCTTCAAATGCATTCTGAATATACTTCTGTATTAAGTTACAGAAATATACAAGTTAAATGGTAAAGAAGTTGTTGGTGTTAAAATAACTTAACAACATAGAAGTAACAGAAATACATATATTATTTACATGATATAATGACGTTAACTATTTTTACTTTGACGGCCCGGATGGCGCAATGGTTAACACGCCGAGCGCTTATCCATGGGTCCTTGGTTCGATTCCCAGCGAGACGGAAATTTGAATGATGAGTTTAAATTTCCGTTCTTGGTCTGTGTGTGTGTCCTTGTCTTGTGTGTTGTCTATGGCACCCACGATACAGGGAATCCTAGTGTGGAGCTATGAGTGTGAAGTGTTATTTATTTATTTTTACTATTATTTTAATGCACATATACAGAAGCCGCGAATCATAAATTTGATATCTACTCAAAGGTGCTGAAAGCCACATAACCATCAAACTAAATGATAACCATCAAACTTATAGTTACTTATCGTGGTACTCATCTTTTTACGCTACAATATAAGGGAAAGGTTGCCATTCCCAAACATTATGTGGCAGATCATAACAAATTCTGTGTTACCAGCCTATACGGATTCTCTGCGGGCTCCGTAAAAAAGTAATAAAAACCAAATAAATCCGTACCTACTCTGTCCCCTATCCTATGCTTCCTCCATTATTATTAGGGTTCGGTACCCAAAAGGTATAAATGGAACCCTATTATTAAGCCTTAGCTGCCTGTTCGTCTGTCCGTTACTCTGTCACAGGGCTCTCTTAAATCGTTATAGATTTTGTTGAAAAATGTGCATTTCTATGGCAGCTATAACAACAAATATTGAAAATAAAATAGTTAATAAATAAAGGGGCCCCAAATAAGAAACCGGTATTTTGCGATTCGTCTACTAATAGCAATACCTTCAGTTTACATTTTTACAATTTTGACAGAAAAATATTTACCGGTACGGAACCCTCCATGTGCAAGTTCTACTCTCACTTTGCCGTTTATTATGAACACCCAAGTATACCGCCCTCCATGTTACTTGAAGTGAGAAACTAATTCGAGATGTTTTCCTTGATAAATCTATACGTAATCGTTCGTAGCAACTTCGCGTATCGAAAGTTTAATAGGCTCGTGAACAGGAGTTATGAAACCTAAATGGAATAAGTTATGTCACGTATGAATATTTTATAAAGAATAAATGGATCGATGTGCTTTTATAATGTATAGAACATAAAGGTAAAAGGCAGTAGTCTGCTTTGTACTGCTTTATTTCTCAGGCATCACCAGAGTGTGTAAGGGAGAGATACCTTTTTACATGATGGGAGTAGCAAACGAGTCCGCATTTCCCCTAATGGTAAATGGCCACTACCGCCCATGGGCATCTGTAATCAATTCCAGATAATACCACAGTCCTAAGGCAACAAATGTGGCGGAGGTGCCACTGGAGTTAACCACAGTCCTTCTTGGTTCTCTGGGCCGAGAACGAATTGGCTTATCTCTACGCGTGTCCGGGGTCGATTATAAATATCCATAGGTCATAGTATCTTACTGTGTCATAGTAACTACAAACATATATGTCCTGCAAGCCCGTTTCCTACTACTATAATACAAAAGTTACTTTTGAAATTGTACCTTATATCAAATTCCACACCTTTAAATATAACTTAAACTAACTTAGTAAACGAATTCCTTGTTATCGTTACGGTTTTAGTAAATAGATAAAGGGTGGTAAAGTTTCCTCAGCGCTTGTGGTTTGGTAAACTGCTTTATTCGATAAAGATTGCACGGAAGTTCGGCGTGCGACGCTAGAGACTGCCTCCCTAGCAAACTTCCCCATGTGGATATGCCTAGCTTCTATTGTCTAGTGGTGTTTGACTGGATACAGTCACCGAAAGTTACGGAAATAAAGGTGGGAAGAGGTTATTTTGAATTCTTGAGAATTGTTTGAAAAATATTCATTTTGAAAACTCATAGTTTTGTCATTTTTAAGTTAGACTAACTGTTTGAAAAAATAGTATGAAATCCATTAAATCACCTATGTTCCGTGTTGCAAATCAGTATAATTACAAAAAAGTCACGTATTACTGAAGGTATTTTTTAACGTACCTGTATTGGTATATTTTGCAAGTTTATTTTCAACGTAAACGAAAATTTTAAAAATTTGCTAAACTGTTAAAGTCTGCGGTTTGCGAACTTGGTTATTATGCCAGAGTTTACAATGTTGCAGTAAAATACTTCAACAGTATACGATTAACATTTAGAATACCTTATCATAAGCGTAGTAAATATGAGTTCAATCTTGATTGGAACTGAAAAACGCATTTTTCATTAATATTCTGTACATTCTTTGACGAACCCTTTTTTCTATATTAACAACAATATTTACTGTATACCATTATCAGATTTTCTGGCCTTAATAACATTACACTAAAGTTATACCGACACGGCGTCTGACCCAAACTTTACCACAGATTTCTCAACCGCCCAAGCTTCCATCAATCTCCCCACAAAAAGACGGCAACGTCGTTAAACTAAAACCTAAGATTTAATTCATTTAAGTGCTAGCGAGCAGAGCGAGGGGTAGAGCTAGTTTACAGCTAACACACACATACGATACGATCATACGACGTCGTATCGTGTCACGATGCAACGTCGTGTCGTTTAACGATTTCGTGTCGTGGTAGACCGTAATGTCGTGATTTTTATGCGTATTTTTTATAAATTACTGATACAATCTTGTTTTTTTTTCTTGACGTATTTTCCATCACTCCTAGAGGAAAGAAATGGGCATATCTATCCAGTATATACTGCTTTTCTGTTTCACATTTAAATATATATAATTTGAATATGTTGAGTTCAATATGTCACAAATTTTCAAAATGAAGTGACGTGAATATATACATACATTGCATGTCGTTGATATCCACGACACGACTTCGTTACACGACACAACTTTACTAAAAAGCGATGTCGTATCGTATGTTTTGGCCCTAAGTCCATAATATATTTTCATGGGCCTACCAAGGTATTGTGTTTCGGTCTCGCCTGAAGGTAGACAATTTTATTTTCCGCTTTTTGGGTAATCAATAGGGGAAACTCAACGCCCCTTAACAACCGAAGGCCTCGTTATGAGATCCGCAGTCGAAATACGGATTTATCGGTTTGGTTTACGCTGTTTTTATACCATGATTGACTTTATTACCTACTTACAATCCTTACAATATTTAATTAAGTATCAAATAGAGTCACAAATTGAGATTACAGAACATGGAGTTAATAATTATATTGTTACACTACATCAATAGGACATTTTCTTTGTCAAGAATTACCAAAAACGGCTATAATATACATTACTTTGTATATATATGTAGTTATACAAGGTATTGTTATTTTAATACGAATTGTAATAACATTCTAAAACATGTATCATTTTAACAATACGGCATACCGGATACGCTTGTTTATTTATAACAATATATTGGTAATAAATTGTAATGAAAATAAGGCTTCTCCCGTCTTTCTTTGTTATGATAGTGAAATCTAATATTCATTCCATGATAGAAAGGCATTTATATTGAATACGAGCTCCGAAGTTTGCCGGCAATCGGTTTTCATATGTTTTTAATGTCCTCTCGTTTACTTTACTTTGTATTTCTTGTGATACAGAGATATTTCAACAATGTAATGCTAATATTCGGTATAAATTGTGTATGAGAGTTGGTATCTATCGATTTTGTTGATAACTTTCGGTACTGATAAATTTGGGAGATTATATCCTCGTTGATAAGTTTGTAAGTACTTGATATGCACTTATAAATTACGAGTTTAGTCACGTAAGTTACGTCATCTAAGTACAGTTACACTTACAATCTTAATGACTAACGAAGTCATGTTTTTCTGTCATGTTTATATTTGTTTTCTAAAGTTGTGTAAGTATACGTATATATTTAAGATCTTAGTTTATATTTAGTAATAATATTCTTAGTCTTCATTTAAATTGCCTTGTTAGTTCGTATATATGTGAGGGTTAAATCATTATTTTTAACCCAATATAATCAGTTAGAGCTAGAATTTGTACGTTCGGTTTATATGAGAAAGGATTATTAGCTTTATGGATGTTTATTGAATAATATCATGAGATGGGCTTCTCAAAAATTTTAAGTTATATAGGTAATTAGCTTGAATTAGTTTATGCTTGACAGATCAAAAATACATCAGTAAAAGACTTAGACATCCGTTTATGACTACTTTATTTACTTAAATTTGACAATCTTTCAGATACAGCCTTGTCTCAATACAAACCTAAATGCATATGCCCCAGACAAGTAACCCATTGTCTTAAAAATCAATCGTGGGCCAGACAAGGGAACGTCTCGAGTGGATGATTGAGCGGGAAATAGGCCCCCAATCGTAAACGCAGCGCCGTACAGCTGGGCAATCGTAAATGCAACTGTTTGCGAGTCTTGAGTACTATTGAAATGTACGATGGACTGTTTTACATGGATTTTGTAATTGTGGTGCTCAGATAAATAAAATAGGTAGATTACTCACCGCCTTGTATTTGAGTGAAGCCAAAAAAACCACGCCTCTTTCATGTATTTATACACACACACTTACACAAAACTAGTTTGGTTTCATGTCAGCACCTTTGTATATTTACCCTCACATAATCACTTTTATAGCCCGACCATTTTAAAAATGACGTAATTTTTTTTGTTATTAATGATAGATCTACTTACTTTATTTATCTGAGTTGTGGTGATTCGGTACGGTTAATTTTAAGGCATATTTTTTGTCTATTACCTACTGTTTCGGTTTACTTCACTTTTAACAAAATACTATTAGATTTTATTAGGCAATAGTTTTATTAGAATGCAATTTTATGTTTAGGAATACAGGTATTTAAAATTTCAGAAAAAGTGATAGGTATATAAATCAAAATGTCTTTAAATTTTCTATCTACATTGGTGTTTTTTATGAGGAACTGCCACTCATGGACATTTATAATTAACTCCAGATAAAATTAGATCCTTACCTGAGATTGGCCAAAAATTTGTGTCTACCCCTGAGGATTAATTTGAAACGCCTCGGATAAGTATGTTTCCTTTACCACACCCTCATGTTTGCAATACTATTTCTTAGTAGGTACACAGATCCAAAAATCCTTTTATTTAAACCTAGATTGAAATTCACTAGATTTCAACAAGAAACAACCTCGACAGAACTCTATAGTAGGTATATAGGTCCAAAAATTTATTTTATCTATTAATTTATTTGAATCTAGATATTCACTAGATTTCAACAAAAAACAGACTCGACTGAACTATTGGACAGTAGCTACGTATTTCGTAACATTCGTTAATTTTCCCGTCCCACCATACCTGTAACAAGCCTATAACTTTAAACCCAGAGTCGTTTATACAGACAGAACAATCGAGTCAGCTTATCGATAAACTAGTCGGGATTAAGCCACACAAAAGCCGGAATACCGGAAGAATAATTGTAGTTTGTGCTCGAAAATACGGAACGAACCTACAAAGCTTTCAGTTCAAATTTCCAGGCTCTATTTTACAACGATTTTTTGCGTTAAATTACTAAACTACATACCTATTGGTGGATTTAGATTTAATTAAATATGTGGTGTTATATACGTATCTAGTCATCCAATATTTTTTTATTAAAAAAATATCAAAATTTCTGTTTAACTGCAACATACGACTATTTCAACTATTAGGACTACCTCTTCAGTTCAAAAAATTCCGATATCATATCGATGTAAATAACTAAATAAGATTGTAATATAAATAAAGTCGATAACCACCAAATTCAATAATACAATGACACTAAATGTAAGCCTTAATTTTGATCACAAAGTTAAAATTTCGTGCAAAAAGTGATCGTAATTCCGAACTTCGCGGCTAATCCACTTACTACTCGACTTTGGGACCACTCCCTCCCATTTATCATACGGCATCGACTGTTTCATTCATTAGTTACTTGCCTAGGGTTGCAAGGTAGTGAAATTATCGATACAACTATCGATATTTATATCAACGCTCCAAAACTGATAATTTCAACGAAATATTCACGTTATAAAAATAATTAATTCACACTTTTATAAAAGGTATTTTATTTGACCGAAATTAAAAAGACATTTAATTGTGACTATTTTTTTTTTCAATGTTATTAGTTTGCTATATTCGTTTATTCATTGGTATCACATTTTTCTTCGATATAGATATCTTTTGTATATGACAATATCGTATCAGGAATTAGTATCGATATTATTTACATTTCGATATAGTTTCCTATTCCCTAACCTTCCTTCCAATGTAATGTAGACCTTATTCCGTTTAAACACACTGTATTACGGACATACCTACCTCACAACCTCACATGCCACTAATGTGTTAATGGGTGCTTCGTAGTTCAAATGTATACGAATACCGTTATTCCGTACCATTCATTAGCCGATTGTCCGTTTGTTGAATTAATTACGGTGAATTGTCCTTTTTGTGTTTTATAGTCATTCAGCGGTCGTTATTTTAGTTTATGAGCGACTTACCTTAATTTGGATTTAAGAATAGTGTGTAGGATTGTTGACATTGTAATTAAGGTATTTCCAATCTTAAAAAAGATATTTAACTGATTGAAATGATACAGTTTTTCTAACGGAATATGCTTAATTAACCCTGATTTTTCGAATTCAGTACAAAAATATTGTAATTCATGCTCTGTTAAGGATTACACTTACACTTGCTTAATGGATGATTAATAAAAACAGCAGTTTTTTAACACTCCCGTCATTTTATTTGCTGTATTATAGTCTCTATAATATTCCAATAAATTAATCTAAATATTAAGATAAAATCCACTTCAAACTATTCTATAAGTTCCTACCTACCAAAAGGTTAAATAAATAAATAACTGTAGAAAATGTAATTAAGTAGCGTTTACAAAAAATACCTAAATAATAAAACTTATAAAACGATAAATTCTAACTAACGTAAGTCCTAAAATTGCTATAAACTTCCACGTATAATAAGGTCAGTAGGCTACAAAAACTACCACTATGAACATAAGCATTCGTTACAACTAATTTAATAGACTTAACGGGGCAATTGATATTTACGTGCAAAATAAGCTTATTTAAGTCACGGACCATTTTAAAGATAAATAGTTTTAATAAAAGCGTTTCGAATAGCGGCGCGCCCGTGAGCATACATTTATGTACTAATTTAATTAATTGTTCCATTTCCCCATATAACGTGAACGCACACCCTACCGCTACGAATAAACCGCCAACGATATTTTTCACTTACATAGAGCCGCAACAAATTGCCCGCAATATTGTTGGGCTTTGGCTTTTTCGAACTAAGATAGTAACTGGGTGGGGCTGGGTCATCCATACCGTTGCTTCATTGTTGTTTTTATAATAAAAACTGAAAATAAGATCAACAACTTACCTAATAAGATGACTCGATGATGAATAGTCTCCGTCGCCTATGGTCATTTTTTACTAGAGAATCCACCAATACCTACATACATATGTTATCTCTAAAAGATCTTTAAGCACCAGTTTGAAAGACTCACATCGTAGCTCTTCGTGAAATAGCTTAAAATTATATATTTTGCTCGTTTAACAAAAACAATGAAACAAACCATTTTACTAGACATAGGAGGACAGGAGACCTAGGAAGACCTTTCTGACCTGAGCTTTGATAATAACGTAATACATCCACTCATCCATCATCCGTTATCCAAAAAATTACCCTGTACATATTCCAAAACCAGAACAGATAAAGGTTGTAAGATACATGAGGAATAAATAAACAAACAAATAAGTCATTATAAAACACAAAACAATATAAGTAAGTCGATTGATACATTTAGTAACATACTCTCCCAAAAGACATTTAACACTGTAAAGTAATTTATTCCTACGAAATCACTTTAAAGAATCGTAATGGATGTCACCTGTACCTCGCGAATAACTTTGCCAATTTAACTTTATTTGTATCCCAATATTCGTCTTAAATAACTTCTGCAAACTTAAATATTGTGTAGGAAATGAAAAAAAGATAACTGACTGTATAACCGAAATCGGGGGTTCGGGGTTCGGTCTAGAGGGAGGTAAGATTGAAAGAGATCCGCCCGAAACCGGATTATTGAATTATCAACAAAACATCGCACGCCTGAGAGCCTACGAGCTTCTAATTACTTTCCGCTCTTCAGTAGTATCTCAAATCCGATGGTTAATCGATTGAGCTTTAATTATTACAGTTGTTGATGTACCGAGTAAAGGATGGAGATCTGTGGATAGGATTCTACATGCAATTATAGCGTGTACCAATATTTTTAATTTTTAAAACAGAGAGCCACAATACTCGTAGAAGGAACCAATTGAACAGTTCCCGGACTATTTTGAATTCCAATTCGCTTTAAACAGTGTACTAAAGTATTTTTAACCTTATGTATGTACAATGCTGCCCAATAATACACATAAAACAAAAAATGGTTTGTAACTAGCTGTATGAATCAAATTCAATAACCTAACTTAATTAAATTAACGATTTTTTTACTAAAATTACGTTTCAATTTCGCAAAACCGAATAAACAATGTAGCACCAAATTAGACCTCATATTATTTCAATAACAATATCCTACTTACAGCGGTTGTCCTGGTATATTCCGAGCCGGGGCCGCAGGATTTTCCGGGAGTGTTTTTAAGCGATGCCGCCGAACCGTACCATCCGATATACGTTCGGCAAATTAAAAACAGGCCATGCGTGGACCCATTGTGAAGGAGCTCGGGTTTTATTGTTGCCGATTTGTCTGCACGGAAAAACACAAATGGCGCGCACTGGGGTTAAGCCCTGTTAATCGGACACCAGAAGATAGGTAGGACTCATTGAGACCGCTAACAAGTGTTTAAGAGTTTAAGCGGCTTATGTTTTAAGTATTATATGTGTCTAATTTTTGTATAACGTGTTTTGATGAAAGAGGACGTGGAGATGGACATTGTTATTCGGAATTGTACTCGTAATATTCGAAATTGAAATATTGTGTCGAAATTTTAACAACTGTTCTATTTTCTCTTCTTAAATTAACGTTGTTCGTTTTTATGATAAGAAAATTGTTGTTTCTCTCAGTACTGAGCCACATTATGTTAACAATGCTCTACTAAATTTTGGTCTCAAGATTGTAAGATTACTTTTGGTGTTTAGTGATGCATATGGCATGCGATAGCCAAAAAACATTAAGCACCTAATCAACACCAACAAAGAATCACCTACATTCTTCGAATCCGAATATAGTAGCCCTTAAAACTATTGTTATACCTCAAAAGATGAATGAAAAATGAAGAAATCTATCAAAATGAGGTAATGGAGCAAGAAATAAAAAAAACGAATTTTTCGCCAAACTTTACAAGCATTGTAAGTCTCACATACAAAGTCATTGGACCGTGAATGCGCTCGTACCTAATTTTTCACCCACTGTGTCCATTTGTACGACTCGAAGCAAAGTAACAAGGTAACATGTCTACACTCTCTACAACTGAAATATTAAAAGGAGTTTCCATTGTAGGGTAACTCGTGTGAGAAATAGCTTCGAATTTCTCGACTACCCGGATTTCGCCTTAGGCTGCGGCCTACGTGGGCGAATTTAAGCGAACGTGTTAGCAAAGCGATGTAATGCGGTGACACCTGTCGTTACGACCATGCGGTGCGATGCGGCGTCTGTCCAACGTAAACGCGAATCGCGTCGCACAACCACCGCTACCATTCATTGAAAAATTTACATAGGTGTATTTATACAAATTATCATAATTATCAAATCGCGTAAAAAAGTCAAACCAACACATGACGTTCGCTTCGCGCTTCGGAGAGGACTCCGCACCACATAGCCCTACAAGCCATTTTGACCACGTAATATACTCCAGGGGAATAATTCACTAAGGCCACAGCACATACAAACAACTACCAATTCCACACTGTGCCAGCGTCGAGTTAGATTTTCACTTCGTTTAATTAACACATTTAACATGTTATCGCAAACATTTTTTTGAGAAAACTGAATCCACTAATATAACTAATGACATTCGTTAACCGCCTCGACCACAAATATGAATTACTTGTCAAAATTAAAAGATTTTAACAAACAAGTGAGCTTGACATCGAGCGCAGCGACGAATTGATACTTTAGTGAATTACCCCTGTAAGTATCGCTTAAGTTATTTTCGCGCCGCACCGCACCGATTTGCGTTCTCCACGTAGGACATAGCCTTACATCGCGAATGACAACAGATTTAGGAAGCGTGAAGCGAGGTGTGAAATGTACCCAAGCGATCCGCGTATATGACATTCTTCGGTATAATGTAGGCGACGAGCCGATTTCGTAATGCCTTTTATTAAAAACATGTTAAGGCGGATTCCAAGGGGATCGGCTATAATGGGAAATGGCGGAAACATGGCGAGTTTCTTGAATTTAATCTCTCGTCCGTTATAGTGAATATGTAGTATAATAATAGGCGAATGATTTTTGATATAGAGAATTTTATGATTACCGATAAACTTTTTCTACGCGGAATCTTCAACCGGTTGTGTTGTAGATTTAGTTCAAGGAATAATGTGTGTGTTCATTCAGATTTTGTTTACAACAAATTTTGAATTTTCGATTTCCGTAAAATCACACGAAAAGTGTAACACGTTTATTAGACAACAACTTTTGTCTATAAATAGATATAAAAGAACTGTACAGATTCAAAAAGTTTCGAATAACATAAACCTCTCTTTAAAAATTGAAAAATCTGAGTAGGCTGGGGAATAAGATCATAATAGTAAAACTTTAAATATAGTACGAAGATTGTATAAAGTTTCCCTACAGAGGTAAGAAGGGGAAAAAGATCGCGTTACGGGCGCCGCGACACCCGTAATTAGCTTTGTAATCCGACGCGAGCCAATTGCCAACTTCGCCCACTCTACCCTAATTAAAAATTAGCGGTACCGCCGTTATCGTCCACCACCTTTATAAAGAAGCTGTTAATTTTTTGTATTATGACGGAAAATGTGGGCCTATTTATTTATCAGATAAGCTTTTGGGACTCTTAATAATTTATTAAGTTGCAACCCTTTTATGTTTCACTCCTGGATATTCTCTACACTTGCATATGCCTGGAGCGTACTCCACCATGCTGCTAAAATTGGTGGATTGTTTAAGAACGTAATTTTTTTTTATTAAATTAATAAATTACATTTTTTCATTTTGTTTTCACAAAAAAAGTAAATAATAATCAACTTGACTACTTTTTTAGTTTCTGAAAAACTAATAAAATTACAGCCAAACTGTTTTGGTATTACAGGTATACATTTATTCTTAAATAAACTATTTAAACAATAATTTTAATCCTTATAATTCATAAAAAATACAAGTACAGATGTCTAAACTGCAAAACCTCATCTATAAAGGGATTTTGATACAATAATATTTATCTTTACCATAATAATCTCACATTTAACTAATTAATATTCCGCAAATTCTGTGGGTTTGTAGGTTCTACGTATGGTCGAATGGCCGATAGCCGGGACCCTTAGCTCCGAGGTGAATGGCTACAATCAAGCCTCAACCCTCATTTAAATATCAAAACAACCTTTTCACTCGGTTTCACTTCCAACCCGAGCCGCAACATAACACAAACAAATTAATTCGAATAATGAACCCTAATAAATAGACCTCTGTTTACCCCATAAAGAATAAATGTTATAATAATTGGGCCAAGAGGCTATATTACAGTTTCGAATTCACAATTTTGGAAGGGTGAATTAATTTGGCATCGAAGAACAGTGTAACAATAATAATCGAAAAATTAATCTTTCTGTTTATACTGGAACGGTCTTTAGTGATCTTTTGATTATTTGAGTTTCGAGTCAATTGTTTAAAATTTTCTGCGGGATTTATAAACAAAATTGGATAAATTCTTGCAAATAATATCCTTTTATTCCAATTAAGTAAATCGATTCTAAATTATTTTAACTATTATCTGCGCATGAGGTTTAGTTTTTAACGCCTCATTTTATGTTTTAGTTTTTTTGCAATTTATTTTAGTAAAAGGCAGGTATTTACGTTTTTTTATTGCTTGGAATTTGTAAAAAGCTACATATTTCTTTGATTCATTATTTTACATTTGGTTGCTATTTAATTAATCGATGTTACAGAAAAAATATAACACAATTGATTGTTTTGAAAATTTACTTAAACACACGCTCTGCTTTTCCAAAAACTAAAGCACTGCTGGACACACTAATGACCACATCCTTAATGACTTATTAAGGGATAAAACCGTTTCAGCTGTAGCGTGAGGTGTCGAGATAAAGCGCTTTCGGCTGCACGGGGCATGCTAAAATTCCTGGACTACAAAACTGCACAAAGCCTTTTCAATTAAAACTTTCAATGGCGCTCTGCTAATTATAGCGTGGCCCAGGAGGACATCTATTAGTATAAAATACAGCGTAAACCGCGCTGTCGACGCCGAGGCGGCCCACCCCTCGCTTAAGTGAATTCCGTTAATTAAACCATAAAAACTTCGATAAATTAAGATCCCAGCCAATTCCCCTCTCTAATATAGTCCTGTGTACGGTTCCCAGATGCTCTGGACTTACTGGACTTTCCAGGTTTTTAAGTAACAACAGTAATTCACTTAAATTGTTCAATCGTATCTCAAAGACAAAACGTTTTAAAGTTGGTATAACTTTGATTAGGTTAAATAACGAATAAAAATAATTAGCTGTACCTTTACGACTGAATTAATTTGAAGTTAATTTATTACGTGCAAATGACATAGGATATTCAAACATGTACCCACATACGAAATCGACAAGTTGAAATACCTTTATTATTATTATTATTATTTTAATTAAAGTATTTTTATTATTTATTAATATACTTTAGTCAATGCATTTCTAAGTACTTCAGTCCTTATATTTGCTACGGCATAGACACCCTAATGTTCGAAAGATTTCAGATGCAAACGACATCGATACAGGCGACCAGTGGGGTACAACCGCATAAATTGTTTCAACCTCTCCCTACATTTGTTTGTGGCTTCGTTTAAATTTACTTATTGTACGGTCTAATAAAGGCGATCACTTTGTTACTTCATAAAGATTGTACGATAATACCTCATAATAAAACCGTTTTGTTCGCGACATTTCATTTTGGGGCGGTAATTTAATATGGTTTATAATTTACTGTGAAAGAACTTTGGGGAAATTTGAAAAGTTTTTGAACATGAGATGGTAATTGTGCACTCTGTAATAATAATTAAGTATATAAGTATATATATTTTTAGGTATCTTATTTAGGAAAAGATGTAGAAACTTATATGTATACAATCATTACTAGATACTATTATTAATTACTTGATATTGAATTGAAAGTAATTTTATTTCATCAAGTTACAAATTTTATTTGATAACAAAATTTTATGTACTTATATATATTCTCGTTTTCTGCCTCTTTACGATATTTAATAAAAAAAAAAGTTTTTTTAAGTTATATTTGCAATAACATACATTAGTCAATTGAAGACATTGAAAAGTTACCAGTTAAAAACATCAGTTATGTACATACATACATGTAACAAAGAGTAATTGTAGTTTAAACTAACAACTTCAATTCACTTGTATTTGACCTATTTACGTACACGGAAACACCATACGTTAATTACAAACGGACAAAGCTGTAAGCCATAGATAAGCGATAAGGCGCGCCCTTCGGAACTCGTATGGAAATTTTCATTAGTGAAATTTGATGTTGAATGCTTGTTGCCATAATTGGCCCGTGAGTGAAACACGCGCGCTCGACTTAGTACACTTTTTGTTTGTTTTGTGTCTATTCGCTTGGTAGTTTAGTTTTTGTGAAACTTTCAAAATCGAAAATATTTTATTCCTTAGATACTTAAGTTTATTTACAGATTTTTTTGAACTTTAATAAAAAACTGAGAATATTTTCGAAGCATTAGTTCAGTAAACTAAATTTAAGTTTTGCTTATTACTGGGTATTATACATTTTTAATTTATGGATATTTTGAAAACAATGACTATACGACTCCTAGGTTTCTTGGGCCCAAAACTTGTTTTACAATGTACACGTATAATGTACTTATGTATTATATAAAAATACTTGTGTACTTGTTTCTTTACTATATTTTTGTAATGTAATTAAAAACTATTTTAATATAAATAGTAGGTATGTATTTATATTTAAAGTTAATAAATATGAGTATGTATAAAGGTATTCCACATGCCATAGAATGTTGTACAAAATTTGGGCAATATAAGCCACCAGAGTAATTTACGAGTCTGTTTTTGATAATAGGTTCGTGAGTGAATTCATATGCACGGAGCTTACGTCGTCGACTTTTGTTTGTTTTTCGTATCAATTAAATTGAGGTTAAAAGGTCCCATGCTCGTTATGGAGCGTGAAAATTCATAAAACTTTTTGTTTGCGCTCGAAATTAAGTATCTATTGTTAGAAGCTTAATTAATATAAAGTGCCGTAATATTAAAAACCTGTATAATAGAATGTAGTAGATAACTTAATGTAAATGGTTATAACTTAATTAAAGGACATACAAAGTCCCTTTTTCTGCTAATTTCAAGAGAAGACATGTGCCCAATAATGAAACAGGAAAAAATAACGATACACTAGTATTTTCATATGTAACTGATAAAGACTTTTCCAACAAATAATAAGATATGTACAAGACTATAAATTTTATAGTCCCTCTTCACGTATTACAATATTTGTACATTACAACATTAGTACAAGCTTACTAATAACTGTAAAAGGCTAGGAACGTAGGTACTCTACCATGCTGCTCCACTTTTTATGGTATTTTTTTGGTATTTTCACAATTTTTCGCTTATGACTTATTCTTAACTTATGAGCTATGATACATATTAAGGTATTATTGCTTGAGAATACACATAGTACTAAAAAAAATAAAACAATATACTTAAAGAACCAATAAACACCCAAAGCTACAAGTGTCTTACGAGACTCGAAAGTCAAACTAGAAAGAGAAAAATAAGCAAGAATAAGCTCTAAGGCTTATACGAAACAGCGTAAAGTATCCAACTTTCCAACTCGGAGGCAAATCCACAAAACATCTGTCGCAACGTTCTACCAATAAAATCTTTTTCGAGAACATTTATCCGCTTTGCGAAGGAGCCAACAGGTGGCTCCTTTTATCAATTTGAATGTAATTGCCGTTCGAAACGTTTTTCAGAAGTTGGGTCCGGTATCCTATTCAATATAACAGCCATCGAGTTACTAAAGTATTCCATTGTAATAACTTTTAGGCGGATTATGAAGAAATATTGCCAGTTAATAAAAATGTTCGAATGGAATACTTTTTTGGAAACGTTTCTATGTTAAAGTTTTGCTAAGTCCCAATTTATGATTGTGTTTAGTTAAGGATTTTTTGATAAACATCTCCGACTGTCCATGTATCTTTAAAGTAATAGGTAAATAAAACGACTACACTCACAGCTTCATAAACACATACCTACATACAAACAACCAGACACAGAAATAGAATTAAAATTACATTCGTTGTGGAGTTGCAACGCATAAAAACACATACACAAACTGACAGAGAGACAAAAAATGTTTCATTTAGATGTTTTCTTGCATAGGGAACTCGATAAAGACCCGTATAAGAAAAGTTGAACAGTAAAGACCACCAAGTAAACACTTAAAATATTACATTGTTTTAATAATATACCATAACAAGTTGGAAGATTGCACTAACTATAAAATACCTATTTGAAGAGGAAAATCTTAATTCAATAGAATTGCAAATCTGAAATGAATATTAATTAATTACATTTTTTTTTTATTAAAGCCTCGGCTAATATATTCTAATATTCCGTGTTCTGGTGTTTATTCAGATGAGTACCCACCCATCGTTGGAAAGATGATAACGTACCTGAAAAAAAAAAACAAAATGGAGTTAAGTTTGATTGATTGACAAATCGAGTAAAAAATAACACCTCTGTTTCTCTTCAGGCATATTAACACATGTTACTAACTTCCAATAAAACTCCAATGTAATGGGATTGATTACAGGCCATCGACAGCAGTGACCACTTACCATTAGGTGCAATGTATTCATGTTTGCTACTTCAATCAAAAACTTCGGGCATTTACAAAGTTGCAATTAGATTTTACAGTTAGGGAAAACACATAAAATATGCTTATATGTAGATATGCCAACTTCCGCTTGCCTCTAAATGGTGGTTTTACCAGGGAAATCTCAACCCACTAAATCGTCATGTCATAGTTAGTTAAGATAATTCTACCTAGTAATCCTGCCGGCAGTACCCACTGCAGTTTACGGTTAATTTGCAAATGAAGTGTGTTTCCTGAGTTAATAAGTCTTGTGTTTGAAATTAAATGGTAGTGCAAAGCAATTAACTAGCCTTAGGTAATGTTATTTTCCGTATATTTTTATCTTTTACAGTATTTCTTTAAAAATATGGAAGTATGTATTTTTAAAAACCAAAAAGCTATACTTTGCGGATGTGGGCGTTATTTATACTACATTCATTGCTTTTTTCACATTATATAACAGTATTTCAAACTATTTTTTCAAATAAAGGAAAGACAAATTTACCCAAGGCGTTTCTACTCAGTGGAAGGATAGCAACGTATCAGAATCCAAATTCAGGTAAGTACGCTATTTCTTCACATTTTTCAGTTCAATCGAAGTTTAATTGCAGGCCAATAATAAAATTTAATAATGCTGAATAATAAAATTTAAGTAATTTTCCGGTGATAAATAAATACAAAAGATAGATTTGACCAAATTAAAATGAAATAAAGAGGATTCATCATACGTAGATACATACTGACCATATTACATCAAAGAGTTGCGTTCCCAATTTCTATGGTCCATTTCCATAAAACCACCCATTGAATTAAACGCAAAACATCTAAATTACATACATAACGTGCCCTTTAACGTAAAAGCAATCAAAATCTAGTCCCACAACATAATTCAGTGGCAAATAATCCAATTTCCTTATAGCAAGATGGCGGACCACCGTACTCGTTCAATAACAATTATATCCATGGATTATTAACCAACAGTTTAATGTCGAATGGGAATATACGGAAATCGTTTTATTTAACGTTTCGGTACAAAGTACCGGAGTTATAGAATAAAAAATAACCAGCCATCAACTTTTTAAGGTTCAATATGCGCGTGGCGGAACGGTTACCATACAGGTGTGACGCGCAATGGGTCCTGGGATTGATTCCC
>DWPV01001808.1:0-19194 GCA_018251915.1 Urbanus proteus proteus
GTATAATCGATCATGAGTATTAGTAACTACTACATATCTCGATTATGGAAATCATTCATGATCGCCCACCTTTAGTTATGAGAAAAATCGTTCGGAAACTAGCATCGTATGTTATTTGTAACTGACAGTAGAATGAACGCGTTCAAAAACTTTTTAAAGTAGGTTGACCATCAATTACAATTCTACATATTAAATCGAAAAGAGTACTAGAAAATATTTAGGTATTCCGTAATAATATTTTGATATTTAATTCATGGTATTTGTTTGTGTCCCCAATCTTTGTAAGCCAAACTTATGTATAGTGAAAAATTAAGTATGGTTTACAATGTTTAAATTGAGCTAAATGCGAATTATTAATTGTGTTTCTGTTCAAAATATTTTATATAAGTTTGCTGCACTTAAATGATATGTGTACTTTACAAATAAATAAAACAAAACAAATTGGTTTATAATTTTATTATTGTTGAAATTATTTTGCACTGGTCAAAAAGTTCGATTTTCAAAACAACCAAAATAATTCATAGAAGACATTATTGTCAAAATTAATCTGTCTAATAACTTACAACCGCAATAATATATTTTTGCGGTGCGTTTTAGTAGTTATAATAAATAAAGTTGTTTTTCCAGGCTATTGCACACAATAAAACAATAAATAATGGCTCAAGAAGACGATGAAGAGGTAGGTAAATTAATTTATAGGTATTTTGTTCACTGAGTCGTGCTGATCACATGTATTGTTTCAAATAAGAATAGCTCTCATATTATATATGACAATATCTTAGAAAGCGGCAACGGGGACCAAAACCATCCCTCTCTTCCAGCCCGTGGCCTTCTTGTCCTGCCTGAGCTTCAGGCTCACCACCAAAACTTAGTGAAGCTGTAAAGACAGCTAGAGCCGGCAGCATTACAGCAACTACACATTATATGACCGTTTTCTTCAGTTGTAATTTACAAGCACTTGGAAAAGATTGATATATTATTTGATTAAACAGGACATAACATTTAATGTGGAAGAAGTGCAGAAGTTAGTAAGAGATAACATAGAACTTTGCCTCGGCGGTAATATCTACAGTCACACCCGAGCTCCGCAGTGGATTTCTGTTATTACAGAAAAGACGATAGCAAGACTTAATAAACTGAACAAGCCATTCAAATATATAAGTAACTATTTATTTCCTCAATTCATTAACTTATATTACTTTAATTTTGTTTGTGCGACCAGATTCGCTTGAAAGTCAAAAAATCATATCGCTTTATAGCAATAATATCCCATTTATACATAATATATTTATTTGTTAGATACGTTTTAAAAATGCTATTTCTTTTCGGATATAGTGAGAATGACTGTGACGCAGAAAAACGGCTCGGGTCTCCATACTGCAGCTGCATATTTCTGGGACATTGCAACTGACGGTACCTGTACAGTTCGCTGGGAAAATAAATACATGTATTGCATAGTGAATATATGGGCATTAGCTTTGCAGGTGTGATGAATAAAATATTAAAACCTATTTAGTTTATTTTGTCAAGTAATTTAATACCTACTGTAAAATCCCCAGCAAAGCTGGTTAAGTCATTGGTATTTCAGTATTGTTAGTAGCAATAAATCCCCCTGATCTTATTGGTCAGAATATTTCATAGGTAGTCAGTGTGTTACTTTCAGCTTATTGTGCATTTTAAATCAAATGTCTAACAACGAACTGACCAGTGTGCACCCAGCCTTAGTCTACATTAAGTTGTTTTATTCACTCATTTGTCGAAATTCGAGTTACGGCTCCACTGTATTACTAGCGAACTTTGATTTCTTTATGCGAAAAAAATATATACGCGTCGAATATATAACCTCTCTTCCTCTGGGAAGTCGGTTAACAAAATAATTGTTGTCATGGCATAGGCTCAACATGTCAGCGAAATTATTAGACAATTTCTCACTTGCACGACTAATTCAATACTGCTACTAAATATGAGTGTGGCTACATTATATGTAAAATAACGAGCAATGTTCTAAGCGCCGCGGTATTTTAAGCGATTACTAACCATGCTACGCATAAATAAGTTCACCGTTTTTCTTTTTTTAGTGTAGCCGCATAAATCGCTCCTGCTACTCCTATATACAAATGTGCTCAGTGGCTTCTGCTGATTGATTTCGAAACATGTGTAGTGTAGTCATTTTATCGCCATATCCTCGTCAAATTTATACTTATAATGCCATGCAAGGTTTATCACGTATCGCTTTTCCAGTCGCATTGAAAGGCGCTGCCTTGTGTAGCCTCAGCCTTAGCGTGGGATAGCTGAAAGACTTGTTGTTCGTGTTTTATTTATTTTGTCCGATGTAAAGATATATTTCTGAAATATATTACAAATTAAATTGGGTACTTGAATAAAACAAAGTGTTAAGCACATTTTAGTATTTTTTATTTTTGGTAAAATTTACCATAATACAAAATAATGATAGAAATAAATAAAGTAATAAAATGTATAGACAGGTCATAGAGAACTATGCATTGTAAAATTGGTGCTTTTAAAGCAATAAAATTTATAATAACATTAGGCAAAATGGCATGTGTACATTAAAAATAAAAGCATTATTTTTAACACAGAAAATAATATCAAGAGCCGACGTTTATACATAATTAACGAAAGATTAATGATTCAGTAATCACTTGGTGATTTGGTCTTTCTAATTTATTATAATTTATATCAAATTATTAAAATTCACATGCATACATTTTAAAGCAATTAGGATAATTTCCTACCACATCTAATTACCCCAGAAACAGATTAGTCAAACAAAAACAAAATAGTGTAATGGACAAGAAATGGAAATGGACATTACAGAAAGTGTATAGAAGGAAACATACAATCCAATTAAATTATATCTGATAAAAAAAACTAATATTAAAATAGACAATAATCAAATTCATAGCAATAAAATTATCTGTACTTTTATTATTATCATAAATCGATGTAGACTAATCGACTACCTCTTGTATCAAAATGTAGAGAATCTATGAAATAAATCATGGCTTGCTACTTGTATGGCCAGATCCATGTTATGATAAGACTAGTCTATCGCGTTTAGCCTTCTATGAAAAGTAAAATATGCTTATGAACAACTTGAAAAATATTCTAGAATGTTATAGTTACCTCTAACATGTGATAAAACAACAAAGATTTTTTCTATACATAAGAAAGATTTCATCATTAAAATAGATGGCACTTAAAGTCTTGTAGTAAAGCCTTAGTACTGACTAAAAGTTACATAGAATCTTTTATCAAAAACTACAAATTGATCATGATAATATTGGAATATAAACAATAAATATCTATTACGAGAAAAAAAAATATAAATAGAGGAGAATAAGTATTGGAATATTAAGCAATTTTCACATAGCATTAATTTTGGTTATAAAAGTTTTAAAAACCTTCAATTGTATAAGATAACTATAACATTCAAAACTAATACATTAATTTATTATTTATCTTAGTCGAGTTGTAATGTCTGAAATTTGGTGCATTATGTTTATGCTGAATTAATATTGTTAATCATTTTAAAGTAGATATGTTATCAGCTCTATTGATTTCGAAAATACTTAAGGACATGTAATATTAATACTGCTTGTCAGATGCAGTCTCAAACCACAAGTGTTTGCATCTATATCCGCCTCGGCATCTAAATTATACACTATTAAACAATGTTACATTAAAACTGTATCCACTGGTTCATTTACAAAATGTGATGATATTGTGATGCTTAAGTTCTATGTATAAATTTAAAATATGGATAAAACACCCAGAAATTAAAAAAATAATAATTATTAAAAAAAAACAGTTGATTCAAATAAAAAACGCTTTTAAAACCCAAACTGTGCTGAAATGTATTAAAGCTAATAAATGTGCATTTCAATGATAAATCTTGCCGTGTGGCCAGGAGTCCTACTTCGCGTGACCGCGAACCGTCCCGTGTGACAACCATCTCTCCGAGCCGTCCCATACACCAATAACTTATTATGTACACAATAAGTAATGCTCTATAAAGTACAACCTACCACTATGACTACAATAAAACGATTTGTCGCTTAACCTCATTATTATGACAGATAATTCCTCTTATTTACAAATTAGCTATACATACAATACTTAATAGAATTACGAAAAAGTAACATTGTACTTTTAACTTGCTACCCTTTTTTTCGAATGTACTAATTTCGTTTATATTAATAACTAGCTCCTATCGAATATATACATGTACATCTTTATGTTAGTCGAGACTTAACTGATCACAAGTGAAGAAATAAGAACAAACAAGGAACAAAATAATGTACACTATGCACTAACCATTGTCGCACCCAGTAGGTCTTAACGTGTATCACATCCTGGCTCAGGGTAAACGCTTAGATCTACTCTAGAGCCATTAACCGTCACATTCTCTTAAAAAAATACAACTAAATTTATATACATAATATGTAAAACTTATCACAAAATAAGATACAATTTAAGTAAAAACAATATAATATACAATCTAACAATTTTTAAACACTGGGCAGATTCAAGAAGGAGATCATAACAAGATTCATGAAAACTTTGCATCCGATTCTCTTCAGTGGCATCGAAATGTCAACGAAAGAAGTGGGAACAACTCGATATGTGATTCCAACTTATTGTCTTACATACATATTTACATTTAAAATTGTGCTCAACCCAGTATTTTTACGGCACATATACATCCAATCCTTAAAATT
The DNA here is from genome assembly GCA_018251915.1 of Urbanus proteus proteus. Lineage (NCBI taxonomy): Eukaryota > Metazoa > Arthropoda > Insecta > Lepidoptera > Hesperiidae > Urbanus > Urbanus proteus. The sequence goes on from DWPV01001808.1 coordinate 4,743, forward strand.
TTAAATATCTTAGAGACATTTAAAATTCTAAAGTGATCTAACAATTTACATGTCTGTTATATAAACATTTTCGTTCTAGCAAAGACATTCTTGAGGTGCAGGTCAAACAGAAGGGATACGTGGCAACAGTTGCAGATATTTTCATATAAAACCTATGACAGGGGTAAAATACGCAAAAAATGTGGCGTAGATACGCCCCTTCAGTAAGTTATTCATGAAAATATATGACACGAACGCCGCGTTCATCTGTCTTCCCCTACTTACGTCTCTTCTATTTGACCATCACCGAAGATAAGGAATTATCTTATAAAGTTTATGTATAAATCAGTAATGTAGTGTACTTATTATGCTATCAAAAATTAAAACCCTAGACAACTTGACTTGATGCGAAACACTTATAATCTTTATAGCAAAAATGGTTTTGTTTATATTGTTAATAATTAAATACTATAAATCTGTTAACTAAGCCACATTAAGACTGTTACATAGAACTATTTACGATAATGTATATTTAGATGCTTGACATTTGTAGTACTAACAGTTGAAACCCACATAAGATACACTTCCTAGCGATTTCTAGTCTAGTCATATATAATTCCACACCACATCAGACTCCTCGGTATAGATGGATAAGTATAATTGACACAAACTCACTCACTCAATGTTACGTAGAATGTTAATTGAGGTATTTGCGACACTTTTTAGCGCCACACGTGCATGGTATCTTAACCTCCTCAAACGGGAATTTGTAGTCATACGTGAGTTCCTCTCCGACCGTGATGCGTCGCAAAGCGAAGATCAGGATGTGCTTGTGGCCGTGAATGTCCACCACGCGCGAATAACAGTTGGGCTGCAATAAGAAACATTATTTGTTATAACATTTTGTTAACATAACACTTATCAACTCTTGATTTGACATGTAACGCCTGAATTCAACGTCAGGTATGTTTTATGTATGTATGAGATGTGCTAGCCCTAATGAATGCCAACTAGTGCAAAACTTTATTAGGATTCGTTTGCATTTACAGACTTTAAAAGTCCCATGGCAGATAAACTCATATTTTTTATACAATATTTTAATAGGTGCAGTTCGTCACTGTGCGATAGTGTTACGGTACATTAGATAGAAGAATGGAATTGTGGGTAACATGATGTGCAATTCATGCGTCTGGCACGGCCATTGTCTGAAGATATAAGCAGTGCTTTACATTTCACTATTGCGAATTATAGTTTTATTATACTTTGATTCAGATTATGATTACTAAACGGAGGATGAACCTCTATAAATTTGATAACTTATGTCCCACTTAACCAATTACGTCATCAGTTCTTGCTATAGATAGTGATCTCTATACATAAGCATTACAGATGATAAAGAAAAGTCACACAGAAGCGACGTGAGGCATGGCCTGAACGATACGCTGCTATACGGCCTGGGTGTAAGCTACAACCTACATAAGAGGACTCACATCACACGAATGGTTGATGAATCTCGCCGCGTTGCCCTTGAGCGTGGCGTCGACGACGAGGTTGTCGTCAATGCGGAACATGTAGCAGCCGCCGACGCCGCGACGCCCGCTCATCGCCTCGTAGCGCTTCTCGCGCTGATCCGCCAACACAGCGCGGATCACCTCGCCCGCGTACTCTATCACCATGTCGCCTGGAAATACATTTCACGTGTTATTCAAAGTTCAATTTATTATTTGGATAACACTACCGATGCTGATAAAGTTTTAAAAATAAAATGACGCTTTCTACACTCATAACCCCACAGTAGGATTTTCTCCTGTGTCGTAGGTGCCATGGACACACATTGAATTGACACGAAGACGAATAGAAGATTAATTAAAGTATGTCGCACAACATTTAGTAGCTAAATATTATTTTTAAACACACATTCTCTTACTAACGTATTATATATTTCTTTATTAATACCGATTTTTTTATAAAATTGTAACATGCTGGTCAACCTTGCAGTTCATATTTAAAAAAATCCTTCCATAATTTAATTTAATTTCTGTAATTTCTTTATTGTAAAGACGTAGTGCTTGAAAGTTATACATAGAAGAATCTAGTCTTCTAGTACATATTTTAAAATAAATTTATTGAATAAATTGTACCTTCTTCAATGTCTCGTTTACAGAATAAGCCACGTCCGTGTATATGAGACCTGTAAACGCCAACAGACGCCTTCGAGGTCTCCTTCAGTTGTCTGAACCTCATCGCCGGGGGTAAGGTCGCCAGACGCCTGTGTAAACAATAATTTATAACTTTAATATAAGTACATAAGATGTTTACCTTTTTACTTGATAAATTTGCTTTTTTATTTTTTAATTTGATAAATTTGCAATTTGGTAAACTTGCAGTCCACCGGATGGTAAGTGATCATTGCTGATATCTATAAGCAACGTCCTATAGATCTATTCTGTTCTATTCTGAAGTCATATAAAGATGTGTTGCCATGAAGCAAGCAACCACACAAACCACATACCATACATATTTATAAAGCAAAATAATCATAAAGTATACAACACATAATAACGTACCTCGAAACAGAGCTATCGCCCTCTTGTCCGCCAAAAGGTGGTGGTTCCTCTCTGAAAGGTGAGGCCATCCAGCTAAACATATCATGGTTTTGTTTCCTAGACACAGGCCCAGTTCTTGCGCTTCCCCACGGACTCTCCTTGAAACCTTCACTCAGGTCCAAGTTGTTGTCCCAGCTACTGAGTGGTCTACCTTGTCGTATCTTGTATTTAGTGCAACGACTCGCCTGTAAGAACACAAAACAATGAGTAACTTTGAATATCAGACTAACATCATGAATGTGAAAAGGCATCTAACACTTATAAGTTCTGGCATATCTCCATAAGTTTGCTATTTAAAAAAACTATTTTGGCTGCCTGTGATAAAAATACAAGACAATTGATTCCAGATAACATATTTAAAGAAAATATTACAAAAAGCTCTTTTCAACTTAATTTTATTGTAAACTTACCCCAGGAAGTTGTTCAATAAGGTATCGCAATGCGTTGTTGTTTAGTCCCAAGAGATGTGCTCCAGAAAGAGTAGATGTTAGATTATACTGTATCAATGGTAAACCAGATGCTTTACGAGCATTTTGCACAGCGTCTATTACTTTAGCCCAAAGATCAGTCAACGAAGACGAGGTGTAATTGAATCCATCTTCTGAGGTCACTTCATATATTAACTTCGGACCATCGTCTTTTGGAGGATCAGGTGCCTGTTTGGGAAGCGATGCCTTGTTCTCTTGCCCTTTTACTTTACTTTGTTTCTTTACAGTAACCGTTTCACTGCTTTCTGTTCTCTTATCTGTGAAAGGTCTTTTCATGACTTTTGTCGACGGATTTGATTGTTTTGTCATTGGAATTTTATTAGTTTCCTTTTCAATAAGAATCTTTGGTGGTTCTGTTTCTAAATCGGCATCTAAACTTGGCAATGATGCCATCTTAGTTGTTTTTTGCACTGGCTCAATGTTTCGTGACATTTCTACTTCTGTTGGCGCGGAACTTGTATTTGCTTGGTGCATTTCTGCCGACAGTTGCATAGCTCTTGCTGCATCACTTTCTTCTTTTTCTTTTTTGACTCTTTCTAGTTCCATCATTCGTTTGGATTCTTCAATAGCCTTTTCTAAATCACTATCTACGTTTTCGTCCTTTATGTTTAGATCAGGCATATCATGGCTTACTGGCCTTTGTTTTGGTACTGGCGGTGCCCTGTTCGTTGTAGCTTTAGTAGAAGACTTACTTTGACCATCTCTGTGCAACGGCAATACTCTGTTCATTGGCCGCATAGACATAGGATTCACCACATTTGTAGGAATCCCGGATTGCTGAGTTGGCGGCGCTTTGGGTAACATAATACTGGAACTATTCTGAGTTGGTAAATTAATAGTATTGTTTTGAACAGGTATGCATATCATATTACTCGAATTGTTTTGATTTTGAAGTAGGTTGGTATTAGCCTGGATCGGGAAGTTTATATCAGCAGCTGCTTTAGAAGCTATTTTAGGGTCGACTAAGTTATTCTGCACAGTGATGTTAACTGTATTGTTGCTTGAATTGACATTAATATTCATTGGTGCGCTGTTCGGTATTGCCTGGAACGGCACATTTATCATGGTGCCACTGTTTTCATTCTTTTGTTGGAATGTTAAGGGATCGGTCGCGATACCTGGTACATTGGTGTTGCTGTTATTAGTCACCACACGTATATTATGCTGCTGCGGAACATGTTGATTGATATTGTTTTCAAGATTAGCATTATTAATCCTATTCCTTTCTGGTAGATTAATTACTCTGTTATTTTGCGAGTTCATCTGTAGATATCCAATTTGATTGCTAACTGATATTGTGTGGTTTTGCTTGTCGTTGCTTATAATATTTACTTTCGCGCAATCATTATTAGGAATGCTGGATATAGGCATACTGGGTGCAGGTGGCGGACCCATAATGTTTTTGCCTCTTAGAGGTTCGGGAGCAAATTTAGGTGACTCGTTAACTGGTAAGGAAGTTCTGTTTATTTGTGTTTCAACATTCGATAACTGATTTTGTGTCGTATTGTTTGTATTTAAACTGCAGCTGTTAATATTTAGTTGTGAATTCCCAGGCATTTGATTATTTAACATCTGATTTTGGCCGCTGTTGGTGTGGGGTTGAGAATTATTTATCATCATGTGATTTGATGGTCCAGGCATCAGATTGTTCACATTATGGTCTGTTGTATTATTGCAGTTCATTAATATTTCATGTCCAGATAAGTTATTCTGACTATTAGCTCCATACATGGAATTATTGTTCACATTGTTCATTACCATACTATTTGTATTATTGACCCCCATACCATGTATGACATTCCCTGCGTTACTGACATTCATGTTTGTGGTTGTATTCATGTTTGAGCATATTTCAAAGGAAGACTGATTACTAGAAAACTGTGCAGAGTTATTGGAGCAACTTCCACTGCATGAATTTTGTATTTCATTTTTGATATCAGGAATATTAGGAACATGCATCAGTGGGTTATTCATTGATTGATGATTTGTATTCGATATTTGCATGTTGTTGTGCATATTCATATTATTTATCGAATTCATGTTGTTCATTTGATGCTGCATAAGGTTGGTGTGTTCCATTGAAGTTCTATTATTTTGCATTTGTGTCATAGTGTTTAGGTTTGGCATGGACATAGAATTATTATCGTGCCGATTATTGTGAATGTTGGACATGACATTGGAGTTGTCCATTTGATTGTTCATATTCATATTCGAATTTCCAGACATATGATGCATGTGCATATTATTATCGATTGTCTGTCTATTATGCATCTGATTAGGGACGTGTTGGTGCATACCCATTAAATTTGTGTCGATATGTGGCCGGTTATTTTGCATTTGCATAACATTAGACATTTGATGTTGATGGTGATGTGATATATTATCCATTTGTCTGTTTTGCGGCATAGTCATTTGTTGATTTAAATGCATATTGTTATCAACTTGGGCACGGCTGGCATTGTTACTCATGTGGTGGTTCATTTGCTGCATGGAGTGCATTTGCTGGTTATGCATAGAATCCATCGACCTATTTGTGTGCATTTGATGGTTCATATTGTTAAGTCCATGTCCTTGCATGTTTTCCATAATCATCCTATTATTCTGCATATTGTTCATTCCTGACATTGACTGATTCAAATGCATGTGAGACAAATCATTGAGGTCGGATCGGTTTAAGTTGTGATTATTAGACATGTTGTGCATGTTTATATTCTGGTTAATAAGGTTGCTGGTATCTGGAGTATTTCGACTGGAAAGCATATTAGACTGGTTGTGTGTTTGTTGATTGCTTATTATATTATCATGGAATGATCTATTGGACGCTCCTTGATTTAACTGGTTTATTTGATTCGTATTCTCTAATTGACGATTATGCTGTTGAATTTGTCCATTCATTATATGTATTTGGTTGGATGTGAGTTGATTACTTTCATGCGACAGCATTTGCATATTGCCATGCGCCATATTTGATGTATTCATAGAAGAACTCATCATGTCATTCTGTTGATTACTTTGTTGATTATTATTTTCACCGGATACTTGTACATTTGACCGGTTAATAGACATTTCTTGACATGCCATATTCACATTTTGCATTGAATTATTTACCGAATTCAATATTTGTACTTGTCCATGAGAGGTATTGTTTGAAGCTGAGCACATTTGATTCTGGTTATTAGTTATAGAAATAGTATTTTGGTTGTTTTGCATTTGAGGTCGAATCACATTGTGAGGTATTATGCTTATGGCTGGTGAATTGTTCATATTACCAGCTACTTGGCAACTGCTTAATTTATGAATGTTTATTTGGTTTTGCATGCCATCAGCATTATGTTTATTGTCACTGGGCCCCATGTTTTGGAATGTTTTATCATTTTGAACATGGGAATGTGATGCCATTATTTCCTGGGAGAAATTCAAATGCCCACCTTCGGTTTTTGAAAGCGCATTAATCTTGCTTAGCTTCATTGTAGTATCAGCGTCAAAGTTACTAGTCATGGAGGAAGGTGGATAAATATTTCCTGCTGTAATTTGAATTACATTATTTGATGAGGAATGTCCCGATGAGTGATGACTAACATTTATGTTAGAGTCAAATTGGTGAGAACTAATGCCCGATACATTCCCAGCATTAGATACCGAGAGAAGACAGTTCTGATTCAGCTTCTCAGTTTCACTGTGACTATGTTGTCTTCCAATAGCAATGTTATTTTGTATATTTATAGATGAACTGCTTGAAGTGGCAGTGTTCTTCATTGTAATATTATGCATGTCAATTTTATTGTCTGTCATACCCATGCCATTGTTAGCAGAAGTCAATTGTCGCCATGGAGTAGGGGATTTTATACTCTGGGTCACACTTATTGTAGGCACACTTGTGCAGTTTGAACTTTCCTGTAAGTTTCCACTAATCTCAATCACATGTGAATTTTCAATTTTCATGTTGCTATTTATTTTATTTGATGACGGTGCCACTGAGCTTGACACTATAGGCTGAGATAAAGGTATAGACTGCATTGAGAATGATGTTGATGAGTTGGGAATAGACTGCGATATTGCCATCACAGGTTGACCCGTTGAGGAAATTAACGTCACATTCGGAGACATCGATACATTGTTGGCTTTAGATATATTCGCCCTCTGCAGATTTTGCGTATTTGACAAAGACATGCTATGAATCTGAGAGGTGATAGGATTGAGATTCTGTCTTCCGGTTATCACCGCGCCGGGCTGAGATCCGCCCATGGAGACTGGACTCATCTGTATAAGTTTGGGCGTTTGCCGGTTAACATTAGGCTGTTTATCAGGCAAAGGTTGTAACGTCAAATTTGGAACGTTCGTTTTAATTGTCTTTAGCGTTTGTGGTGAAGATTGTACAGTTTGAGCTGTGACAACATTCGCTGCCGACGACACTGCTTGTGAAGTAACACCATCTCCAACATTGTTGACAACAACATATCCTGTAGGCACCTCAACTATTGGTTCTATTTTGCTTGCTTGGAAAACTTGCGTTGTTGTTGCAGAGAAACTACTGTTTTGAGCAAGAACCCCTTGCATTGCAGTAGATACAAACTGTTGCGATGACATTACAGTATTTTGCACGATTGTTTCAAGACCGTAATATACCGGTTGCGTTGTCGTCAGGTACATACATCCAGATGGGTCGGTCACCATTTCTAAGGTTGGTGTAGACCCGAGTAGTACTTGGTCATTACAAAATTGAGGCAATATTGTTCCTTGAGGTAAGATTGTAGTCCCAGGTGCTGAAGAAATAAGTGTATTGCCTTGTGAGGATAGTGCATTAGGTATTATTGTGGTTTGACCATTTCCAATTCCACTTTGCGGCACTACTGTGGCACCTGTCTGTATTGTGTTGTTGGGAAGAAGTGTCGCCGTTTGAGATGTTAGATTTCCAGATGTGAGCCCCTGAATGGTGCCTTGAGGTATAATTGTGGTACCATTCTGGGTGTGTATTGCCTGTGGTAAAATCGTTGGCCCATTAGGTCCTTGAGATAGAATTCCTTGAGCTTGTATTGTTCCTTGAGGCAAAATCGTAGCACCTTGCTGAATGGCTTGTGGTAAAATTCCAACATTACCTTGAGGCAGCAATACTGGTATTCCACCGCTAGGCACAGCAACTAATCCTCCTGATTCTGTTTGCTGTATTTGGAATGTCTGAGGCACAAGACCACTTTGTGAAATAAATTGAGTCGGTCCCGTCTTAAAATCTCCTTGAGGTGCAATAGTTGCTATGTATTGCATATTTTGATTTTGTTGTTGTGATAATGCTTCCACATATGACATAATGTTTTGATTTGCTACTGGTTGCACGATAATAGAAGGTTGTCCAGTTTGGTTATTTGTTTGCAATTGTATAACAGTGTTGCCTGCTCCTAAGGGAGACTGGTTTATAGTGGTGAATGTTTTTTCCAACTTTGTTTGTTGTCTTTTTATTGTAGCTGGTTTTGGTATAGGGCGGCCTCTTCCACGGTTAGTGTTTTGGAAGATTGGCTTGGGCTGAACTGGGGCCGGTTGCTTCTTGGGTGATTTTTGTGGTGCTCCTGGTATAATAATTTGTTGTTTAGTTTGAGAGTTTGGTGAAGATAACCTCTGTGCTGTCATTGCAGGCACTACAATTGTTGGGTTTCCTTGCAATTGAGGCCGAATCATTGGCTGAAGATTCTGAATTATTGAGGTATTAGGCATACCTTGAATCGAATTTACTGGTAAAGCGATAGATGATGCACTTGCCATATTTGGGAAGTTTGTCACTTGATTCTTTCCTTGATACATTGGCGTGATGTTGCCCGCCTGGTTTGATGGTATTGTCAGAACTTGGTTGGAGTTTGACGATATCACTTGGATGCCTCCAGTTCCTGATAACAACTGTGCCATGTCTGTACCACTCTGGATCTGCTGGAGATTTGTAGCTCCATTTCCTGGTTTAACACAAATATTGTAGGGTAAAATACCAGGCTGTGTTATAATTTGTGGGGTCATTATTTTCTGTCCCGCAGCAGAACTCGTCTTAGGAGGTGGTAGCAACATTTGTGGAGTAACAACTATTTGTGGAGATGACAGTACTTGTTGATTGGCAGACACTTGGACATTAGTTGTTTTACTCTGGTCGAAAATTACGGTCCCTGATTTCATTTGTTCTGTAATAGTCATTGTCATTTCATTATTCGGGCCTGGCGAGGGTGTTTCAACTATAGTGCCGTTAATTGTAATCTGTCTGGTGTTAATAGATGTTCGTCTTGCAGCAATTCCTTCTGCCTTAACGGTATTATCGGTGCCACTTACAACGCCTGCATGAATTATCATGGGTTGTGCAAAAGCTCCCTGGAATGCATTCTGCAAAGTTGTGAGAGTCCTGTTTTCCGGCGATTTAGGGTTTTCACTTTCGCTCTCACTGGTAGACATCATATCACATGATGGAATGTGCCTATCATATGATTCCTTGTTTCTATATGTGCATTGACACCTGTCACATCTCACTAGCTGCTCCATCTGGCCTGCAACAACAGAGCCGTCATCCAAAGGCCTCATAACAAATTCAGGCTGTCCACTTATGGAATTTCCAGCGATGGTTACTGTATATGTACTTTCTGTCCCACTCGCTCTATACAAAAACTGGTTGGTCTGATTTCGTGACATATTATCACTGCCAGTATTATCCTCTGCGCCATCGAGTTGTTGGATTGGCGAAAAGTCGTTATCGTTGGGGCTTCCAGGGCGGGAACTGCAAGTGCTTTCTGATCCCGACCAATCTGCTGCTCCGTCAAGTTGAGAGATTGGGCTGCATTGTATCTTAGTGTAAAAATCAATAACATCTGGAAAATAGCCCTCAGTTTTGGTTTTATTTTCATTATTAATTTCGTCTTTTTCTTTAGGCGACGTGGTCCGGTAATTTAATCCCGATGAATGTGCTTCGTCATTTAAGTTATTGCTACTGGATTCTCCCTTCGTCTTCTTATCAACTTGCACTCTTTCTCCTTCTTTTATTGTTTCTAATGAACTTTCTGATAAAATTGATCTTTGGACGGGACTTAGTTTACCAGTCACAGTTGAGGATTTACTCATTTTGCATCTTTTTATTGTTGATGACAAAAAGTTGGTATCAAATTTGTTATTCCATGTTAAACTGCTTGATCTTTGCTGTCCACGCCCAGTGGTTAAAGTTTTGAAATTATGATTTTGTAGCAGCATTTCTGATTTGCTTCTCTTCAATTCTTTGTTTCCGGATTCTAAACGAGTATTTAGTAGATCGTCAATAAAATCTGAAGAGCGGGAGTCGGATTTATCGTCTGATTGGCTTAAGGCGCCATAAAATTCATTATTCTTCAAATCCATTGCTACCAGATCTTCATAAGACATTAATTTCGGGAAAATGTCTTGCATTGATATGCCATCTAGTAGATCGTGATTTAAATCTTCAAATATAGCATCTTTCACTTCAGGTGGTAGAAGATCTGCTGTATTTTGTGGTTCTTCATCATCCTGCTGTTCTTGTTTACAAACATTATCAAGCAAAGTTTCCACAACTTGTTTTACTGCTAGGTCTTCCAATGTAAGAGCATTGCCAAATTTTATTGGCGATTTGTCGCTTTTTAGCATAAGGACAGATTTACCAGAACCAGTCTCTAAGCTCTCATGCCAAGCTCCAATCTCAGCGATTACTCTGTCCACAACTTGCACATCCATAGAGTGGTCAACAGTTATGTTCACGCCAAAGTCAAATCCGGGTAGAGGTTCGGCTAATATTAGTTTTGTCTTTATGGTGTACCTTACGATCTTTGAAGGCTTTTTACAGGACCAGAAAAGACGACTGCAGGAGAAATCAACTGGCATCAGGAATTCTTCAAAGTCTGATACAGATGGTACAATCTTTCCAAGGCTGTTGACTGTTAATGAACCCATAAGAAATTGTACTTTGTTAATTTCACTGTATCTTTTCTTCTTTTTGTCAAGCTCCACATATACTGGTCTTGTTAGTTCAAAGTCTGCATCCTTTTGTAAACATTTCTTAGGCACATCCTTGCCATGTGTAGGACAGAATACTCTCTTATCGTCCATGAATGCACAGCTGACTTTTCTTGCACAGGCATAATGATAGGTCTCACTACAATTTTTAGCACAACAGCCTACACTAGCACCTTTTGTTTCACAAACAGCGCATTTTATCATCTTGCCTCTTGAGATAGCTGAATGTACATTTTGAAGGGATCCATCAATTTCTTCGAAAACTTCTGCAGACCAGAGTGCACAATTAGCATGAATCCAATCATTTTGTCCACAATACAATTGTCGGCCTTCCATAGCAGGCGCGCCATCACTGACCGCTTTGCAAAGAATGCAAATTCTTGAGTCAACCATAGGATAGAACTCTAGCAACTCCTCTTCTTCTTTTTGTCCTTCCGATTCTAATTTAGGCACTATTTGATCTAATGGCCGTTCCACAGAGTGCATTGCAGTTTTAACACCTTTGGTATCAGACATTACATGGTCTTTTAATGACTCTGTGTCATCCTGCTCACCTTCTACCTCAAGATTAGGTTGTAGACAATTGTTTTCACAGTCAAACCATGGGAATGTTTCAGAGAATAGATCCTTGTATATTGTTTTAAGATCAATATTTGATGTTCTATCAATAACAGCTTTCATGTCATGATTGAAATCTTTCAATGAAACATAGTCATCCATGTTAACTCTTTTCTTTACATCCAGTAGAGTTGGAGATATTATCCTACTCATTTCATCAAGGACATCGTCAATTGGTGTGTCTGGATGTCTTATAACTGCGGGGCTCAAGTCTTGCTCACTGCGTGCATGTGTAAAGCTTTTCACTGGCTCATCATCATCAGATATTGGCTCGTATTTATCATCATGAAGTGTTGGCAACATTGTCATTGCTTTTTCTGCCTTATTTTGTGGTGGATAATTCTCATGAACCTCCACAAATGGTGTGTCAAATTCTGTTTTGGTACTGTAGAGACTTGTAGAAAAACATATTTCCTTATTTTGCATTAGAGGTTCTTGTAGATTTACTACTTTATGTGAGGGATGTGGTATTTCCTCCTTTTCCATTTCCACATCTGTAAGTAGTGATGAGCAATGCCATACTTGAGACATACTTGGGTTCTCAAACTTGTTTTGAGCGAAGTGAGTGTTGCGTCTCCCTCTTGCAGTATTTCGGTAAACTTTCGTCTCTGATGTGTTTTTCATAGATTCATCACCACCATCAAAGTGGAGTTTTCGTATAGCTTGCGGCGACATTAGTCTATACGGCTTATTCGGAACTGGGGTATTTTTGTGCGGTGTGAGTTTTAACAGCGCACAAGCCTTCTTATTCTTGGCCAGTAACTTAAGAAGATGCAGAAGTCTTCCTTTGAGATGTTCTGTTAACATCTTTCTCCATGGTGGATCATGGGGCATACACTTACAGCAGATGTATTCAATGGATGGTGGTAATGCTGATAGTAATTGGTAACCTTCGCCAGATAAACCTTCGCAGCTTGCATGAACCCATCTGCCACACCAACCACACTCCATCATCTGAAATAAATAAATTAAGCCATGAGGATCCACATGAAATGTAATTGACATAGGTGGAGGACATATAAAAAAAATGAAATGATTTAGATGTGTACACCTTTTTTTTTCAATTTTTTTTTTTAGTGTTTACCACATATTTACAAGGAACATTAGCCACACGAAAACATCATCAGCAATACTTCACATTATTTAGGAGTCATCTAATCATACACCTCAAGTTGATCGTGCACAACAAATTCGAAGAAAGAAACGGCGGAGTTTAGCATATATTATCTTTAAAATATGCTATGAGATTTTCAGTTATACAAGATTAACATTAAACAGAAAGTAATTACCTTGCTATCAAAGTCATTATCCCTGTAGCAAGCTTGACATAAAGGACAATAATTTCCTTTTTGGCGCAATTTGAAACACGGCCTGCAGAAAGGTAGACTTCCGACGAACTTGTTTACTCGTGGGTCATCACAGCTCTTGCATTTGAGGCAGGCACTGCATATCTGTTGAAAATAATTAAATATAACGTTAGTTATCGTTTTATTATTGTACTCCTTCCAGAGTATCATGAAGAATTTATGAGTATAGACCAATTGGTTAATTTGGTTATTACCACACTGCATTGCATATAATGTGATCTGCGGCGTAGCTTTGGTGTACGCACGAGCGAGAGCACCAATGCGCGGCGAAAGACGCGCACGCAGTCTACCACATGTACCGCACGCATGTCCAGCCACTACCACCGCGTCACCCCACCCGAGCTGCGATATACTACTAACAACCTATCCGTCACCAGTGTCACATTCACCTGGGGCCAGTCGCTGCGGTGGTCCGGCGGCGCAGCAGGCAGACAGGCAGCGTGGTAGTGTCGCGCGCACGAGCGACAGCGCAGACTGGCGACCGATTGCGCGCACGCAGCAAACCACCACCGCGTTACCTCACCCGAGCTGCGTTATACTACTAACAAGCTATCCGTCACCAGTGTCATATTCACCTGGGGCCAGTCACTACGGTAATTCGGCAGCGCAGGAGGTAGACAAACAGCGTGATAATGTCGCGCGCTGCACATCACACGCACCGCATACACGTCCAGCCACCACAGCGTTACCTCACCCGAGCTGCGATATACTACTAACAAGCTATCCGTCACCAGTGTCACATTCACCTGTGGCCAGTCATTACGGTAATCCGGCAGCGCAGGAGGTAGACAAGCAGCGTGGTAGTGTGTCGCGCATGAGCTACAGGCAGTCTCACGGCAGGTCGCGCGCAGCACACCACACGCACCGCGTGCACATCCAGCCGCTTCCACCGCGTTACCTCACCCGAGCTGCGATATACTACTAACAACCTATCCGTCACCAGTGTCATATTCACCTGGGGCCAGTCACTACTGTAATCCGGCAGCGCAGGAGATAGACAAGCAGCGTGATAGTGTCTCACGCACGAGTTACAGCGCAGTCTCATGGCAGGTCGCGCGCAGCACACCACACGCACCGCGTGCACTTCCAGCCGCTACCACCACGTTATCTCACCCGAGCTGCGATATACAACTAACAAGCTATCCGTCACCAGTGTCACATTCACCTGGGGCCAGTCGCTGCGGTGGTCCGGCGGCGCAGCGGGCAGACAGGCGGCGTGGTAGTGTCGCGCGCACGCAGCATGCCACACGCACCGCGTGCACGTCCAGCCACCACCGTGTTACCTCACCCGAGCTGCGTTATACTAACAACAAGCTATGCATCACCAGTGTCACATTCACCTGGGGCCAGTCGCTGCGGTGGTCCGGCGGCGCAGCAGGCAGACAGGCGGCGTGGTAGTGTCGCGCGCACG
>DWPV01001809.1:0-19185 GCA_018251915.1 Urbanus proteus proteus
CAACATAATATATTATTTATCGCGTTTAGAAATATTATCACGAGGAATATTAAAATGCTTGAAGGGATTAACGTTATAGAATAGTTAAAAAAACATATATAAGTAGAGCAGGTTATGTTTTACTTATTAAACTATAATGTAATGTTTTTCAAATATCATTTTTAGATATTCTTTTAAAACTTGTAGAACAAGTTAAATACATGTCTGTATGAAATAATGTGTAAAGTACATTTACAAATCAGTCAATGACCTCTACCAGAAATTAAACAACGAGTGGAACAAATATTACTGTTTAAACACGATGATTTATTAATACTAGTATGACAGTACTTAGGTAGATATCTACATAGATAGCGTACAACGCTAGACCTAAGCGTTTTGTGCTCTTTACGACACAAAAAGTCATAGAGTCGCGCCGTTCCGTATTCGATACAATATGTTTGCAATGGAGTCGACTGAATGGCCGAGTTCGACATGCACCACGTCCGGTGCACTACCTCATTATATTTTGTACGTTATGGCTGTTATCGCGATATATTCGAATATTTCTCTCAGTAATACATATGCATGCTTACGACGTATTTGGTTGAAAATGTATACGCGTATGTCTTCACATTTGCATAATTTATATCGGTAATCATTTATAATGGTAGGTATAAGTAGGCATACATACATATGCATGTAACTAAAAATAATACGCATAATGTCAAAATTTTCGTCATTTTTATTATCATCAGTAACTCATTGTTATCTCACTACTGGGCACGAGTATAGGCTATGGTCAGGCTATAGTTCTCCACGAATGCGGATTATTAACTACACTCGCCCTTAAAACCTTATTTTTAGGAGAGCTCTCAGACAGGAAGATTTCATACATTTAATTTGAACCCCAGTACAGCTAATTTCAATCCGGTAGATTCTCAAAGTGTGCTCGGCGGATCCCTGGGGCACCGCAAAGCCTTTACTCCGCGAGAATACTCCCATTAGATTATTATTATTTTATTGTAGTTTACACTTACACTATAACATGATTACCCGTTATAAAAAAAATGCACTTAATTTTTTTGTTTCTTTTGGGGCTCAGTCAATAATTTCGCTTTTCCAAAAGGGCTCCGCCACCAAAAAAGTTTGAGAACCACTGCACTAGACGTAGACTAAGTGGTTAGTGGATCACTGCTGAGACGCATTAGACCATTATTATTTAAATCTCACGTAATAAGCCGTTTACGATACTTCTTTTTCTATTTTTAATACGTGATATGAGAACATGGGTTATATTTCACCGCTAATTGGATATTAAGTAAGGCAACTTAGTATTGCTCACGCAACCTTGTTTGAAGGACACGGCCAGTTAATACAATCATAAGGCCAGCGTGTAACTGCGACCTTCAGAGATTACACTTCTCAAGGAAGATACTTTATAAATATCCATTATTCATCGTGTATTTTACCTTAGGTATATAAAAGAACATAAAGCCGTAAATATTGTAAGACTTATGTATGTTCGCGACTTTGTTTAGTTGGACGTGGAAGTGATGACTTTATGACATAGGTAAAAACTAGCAAAAAAAGTAATAATATAATGAATCATAGGAAAACCTTCGCAAAAACACCTTACATGTATCAAGCTTCATGATGATAGATATATCTAACGATGTAGGAGTTTCAGGTTTCGTCTTTTTATTCTACGATGCTTTATGGTTTATGCATTACTTTTCGTAATTTAGTGCTTAACAAGACTACACTATACTTTTTAGAAGAGGCCTTCTTTATTATCTTATTTATGCTCGCAAATATTATCTTACCGAATGTTCCGTGACCAAAGGATTATGTATAAGATGTTTTAATATCAACCTACATACAAAATTCCGTCATCAGACTCTTTATCAACTAAGTATATTATACCTACAGTGTAATTTATTATAAGAAGGTCTAAAAGTCATGACTCACAAGAAAAATAACTTCAGCAAGAAATAATTATGAGAAGCTAAAAGTCACGGACAACAATATTATTTCGCTGGCATAGAGTAATTGTTTTGTTTCTCATCATAAAATTAAATTATTTTTAAACATTTTAATATTGAAGGAAAATGTAAATATGTATATGAACCCAACCATAATAAAATCGTCTGATACAAATAAAATTAAACTTCGCTATAAGTGCTAGGCGTTCAATATGTAGAGAATGTAGAGATATCTATCTATGAGACATTTTTTTAAGCACCATATATTGCTATGGGAATCATCGTTGACGCAGTTAGCAACATATTGAAACAAGACGTCGATTAGGTTGGTACGTTCTCATCATCAGCCCATTATGGTTCTACACCTAGGTACTGTCTATGAGAATGGGAAGATAGTTTACTAATTACCCTAACTACGTGCGGATTGGTAGACTGCTTTGGACGAATTTAAGAAGCTTCTTTCATTTTCTTTATATTTATATGTATCTTAAACCAGTTCTTCGGTTTAGGTTGAAAGGTGTAGATGCCGGTTCATTGTCATGGACTTATTTAAGGCGACCGGCTAAGATGATCTCGGGAGTAGCAACGCATCTGTGATCGGTTTCAGGTAGAATCTACATGGAGTCAAATCAGATCTACATGGAGTTGATTATATTATTTACGGATGTTGGACATTAATTTCTCATCAAGTTGACTGTAGGCTCGCGCTCGAATTTTATCTCATAAAAAATCGAGGAGGTAGCGTGTGTCGGCGGGGTTTGAACCCGTAACTCGAATTTATTTAGTCAAAACTCAAAATTTCTAAATGGTAACACTAGGCTAAGTACCTACCTAGCTTTGGATGATCTGTATATAGATTTTCTAGTATAACCTTACGATGGTATTTATTATAAACCGCCATAAACTCAGCACCTAGTTTCTTTTTGTTGTTTCATCTGGATTATTTGTCCCGTATTTGTACACACATTTACGAATCGTGAAACAAGTGTTCGGAATCCTGTCAGACCCGAATGCATCCCCGACTTCGGGATAAATTTAATCGCGGGTCTGCGTTTTGGTTTTTTCCTCGCATATTTGGACAGGAACTTTATCCGGCCGCTGCAGGTGCACTCGGGGCCGTTCACCTCACTGCCACTAATTAGAATTGGTACCTGTTTTTATACAAATTCCTCTCCGTTCATCATTGTTTCTTTATTGAATTTAATTTTAGATGTATTGTTGTACAGTGACTGTGTTATTTATTTTGGAATTTATCAGACATCCATTCATCTTGATCCTAAAATGCAATAAAAATCTTATTGGAACTTTTTATTGATGTTATCGTATTATAGTAGTATTTAGTACCAATAGGTAACTTATTTTGTCTATGTCTATGTCATTCTCCGCGAAATATTTAACTGCATACATTCGTTTCTATTCAGAAAATCTAAATTAATTTCATTATTTTAGTTTATGGTTGATTAGATTTGGTAGTAGATAGTCATTAAAATCATCTGATTGATAATCTAAATAAAGTAGCTTCAAGGGGACTAGACCACCTTAAAATCTCTTTAACAGGCGATTTTATAATCGTACTAAGCCTCTAAGGTTTATTAATGCAACTACTCAACCCACACGTCATGAAACTATGGTGATCAAATACGATAATCGTCTATAGCTATATAGCTATAGCTAGGTAGGTATATTTATTGTTCAGCAGCCCTGAGTGTAATGATTACCCCCTTGTCTGCGGACGTCAATGACCAAATGGATGAAAGTGAAATTGCATATTCGTTTCCCTTTCTGAAAGGCGATCGTTGTGTAAAATTGCTTTGAATAATAACCACAATCATTCCACTTAGATAGAAATTACGTAGGTATTGTTGATATATTCAATAAATATGTATACGGAATTGCATATTAATTAAGCAAAACTGAGAGTGGTTATTGCCCCTTGCTAGGTGGGCGACCGGAGCCTATTCAAGGCAACCTCGGGGGAGTTTGCTCGAAGCCAAGGAGAATTTAAACACTGCTGCGTAACCTCACCACGTTGCAGAGAGATCCGGGTTTAAAAGTGATATGCATAAATCATATCAATTATTTGACTGTATAAGCATCAGTAAATCACTAAATATAGATTATAACGACGATAATATATTCCTTCATGTTATGCTTCACTTGGCGTGTCATTCAAAGTCATATGAACATTATCATACAGAATACATTAGCACACGTTTAACATATTTAAAAATGTGATTTTAGTTAGAAAATTCGCTGGCAATAAAAATAAATTCCTTGCAGAGGTATTTGTTCACGGTAAAATCAGCATCAATGTATAAGTACTCACTATATCTTATCAGGACCTGTTGCACTTGACTGCTAAGGAATGTATCCATTCATGTTTCATACATTCTGTAATGTTTTACTAAGTTCAATACAGAATAATGTAACGTTCTGGTGATAATGTTTATCTTTCATTTAAAAGCTTTTTGGTAATGACGAACAAAGAAAGATGGAATTTAAAATATTATGGAGGTACATACTTTTAACGACTACGTTATAAGAGCCATTGGTATTTATTTGAGTTAGGCATTACCAATTTGTTTAGTTATTACTTCGATATGATTTTCGTGTTAATTACAAAAAATTTAAGTTTTAAATGTTTGGTGCATCAAAAGTGTTACATGGACAACAACAAAACTCTAAATACGATATAATTAACTGTTATCATTTATCCGAATCTACATCAAGATGTTTATCTATACGCTAGATTGTTGATTATAATAATGCAATGCGCTTAAAAAAATAAAAATGTTTCCAAATCCGCTTTACGCTATATTTTTATATTATAAAAATACTTCGCATAAACTGGTCTAGAACATTAATTAGTAGTAAAAAATGTTCTGATGGATTCTCTTCAGGGTTTTTTTGACAATAGCAGTTACGATAAGCAGCTAACCTCATCTCTTTTCTCGCTCTCATTGCCACTTGTATATTTATAAATAATATCATGACAAAATCAAATAAATGATCTTGTCCCCATTTTACAAGTTTTTTCACTCTTCTACCATATGATGCCGACATCTGAGGACTATGTTGGAACTCTTTGTCTAAGTTCATTCATTCTCATTTTCTTCAACCTAGACAACGTGTACAAATGCGGATACGAAAATGATTTACTATGTTCAGAAATGTCCTTTTAATTAGACTGCTATTTCTCTCAGTGGTCGAAATCGACAGTGATCGTATATTTTCGTTTTTCTTACAAAGAACACTTACCAAACGAAAGAGACAGTGAACTATTTTATGTTCACCTTCCAATATTATATTTTACACCCTTAAATAAGACTTACGTGCGTATTTCCCGATTCCAGAGCTAGAACGCGCTATAGCGGAGCGCGCGCGGCGTCTAGAGGCAGCCGAGCCGGTGGTGGAGAGCGACCCGGCGACCAACCCCACGCTGCAAGAGGTCCGAGCGCGCCTACGTCACGCCGCGCCCTCCGCCGCCGCCTCCGCGCACTGATCCGGTACCTCCCGTCACTTGTACCACACATGACGTCACCTCCAGTGCTCATTACACCTACATCTGAACTCTCGGCCTGCTGGTTCTATTGGATTAATCTTCTACTGTATATCAAGAGTTTCGTCACTTATAGGATAGAGATTCTTGGGATTTGTACTAAGTTATAATCACTTAGTTGTATGAATTTCAGCCTCTCGTGGGGTCAAGCTTGGAGGACACTCAACTTTTTTCATATTACCTACGTGTGTAATTAAAGTGTCAAATGCTTTAACGGAAAAGGTGATGAAAAGAAACCTATATACCTAAATGTTTGTGAAAGGTGTATGACGTCTACCGATTCGTACTTAACCAACGTACTAGATTACGGCCTAAACCGATCCGATGTGAAACGAGATCTATGTAGCCAGTAATGGGACAATAATAGGTTTATGATGAGATTTCATTGTCTGATTTCATCGTACTCAATAACAGCTAGTACTTGGAATTGACTTGTCACATGGTAATAATTAAAATATAAATTATTTAAAAAAAAACACGGTACTATGTCTTAGAAATTAAAGGTCCTAGGGTGTCCTACCTTCAACAACGTGGTTTACTGAAATTCACATAACTAGGCCATCAAACCTATTTGTTTAAAATCATCTGATTCAGTAGTTTCAGTAGATTTAATTCTTAGTTTAGGTCGGGTTGGGGATCTTTGAATAATTGACCAGAGAGCGAAATACTGGGTGATATTGAGTAAAGTATCCTAAAAATGTTGTATGTGTATCTTCAAATACACATTTAATATATCAATGCATTTAATATAAAAAAATCTGCCTTAGTCACGTTTCTTTAATAAATGTAAAAAAACGTGACTAAGGCAGAATTTTTTTCAATAAACATGGAAGAATATCTGAAATAACTTAAGGCGTTGGTACATTAAATGTGTCCATAAACATCCTTATGTTTAGTCATCTGTTATCCTTGTTCTGATTTGAATCTAAAATCCAGTTTAAAAACATTTTCTTTTTCTTGGTATGCCAAAGGCAAAGGCAATAATTGCTTGTTCTTATGAGAAGATGAAAATGCAGATTGTTTAGTTATAAAAACTTTGTTCTAAATTAGCTTTCATGTTACTTTTATAAGAAATTTCAGACGTTTCCGTTAAAACTGGCGTACATTGTATAAAGCGCCATCTATTGTCATCGTGCGTTATCATACGATTTATTAATCGTGAACTAGATGTCGCTGTTTACATCATTTTAGTGACGGTAAAGCAGAAGTTGTAAACTTTGAAATACGCATTTAATTTACGAAAAAAAAGTTTACGTTAATAATGCACGAATTGAAATCATAAATCCATGTAGTAATGTATGCCTGAAGTTGTTATATGTCTAATTATTGGTTATTTTTGTTAATATTAAGTGTGGTAAGAGCCGGTTTAATCTTTAATTTATCATCGATACTAAGTCACTAAAAGTGTCACAAAATATCAAGTTTTAAGTCATAATGTATAGTGTAGGTATTGTTGTTTTAAGTAATATTATTTTAGCACATCGTTTGATAGATCGACAACTTTTGTTGTGTTCCATAGGCACTTATTTTGCAGTATTGAAAGTTTTTGTTACCATTTAACATTGGATTGTGATTAGTTATTGTATCGAGCAATCACTGACTGAGGAATCGACTGCGTGAGCTAATGATAAGGGTAATTGTCGACTTCAACAAGAGAACTATTTTTTTAAACTTTTTAACATTGAGTGTTTTGTGGTAGAGTTCATTTGTATGCACTTAGAGCGGGCCTGCCTCGGGTTCTAATTTTTGAAACAATTGCTTTAATATTTATTACCTAAATCAATCTGTCTGTGTTTCTTAAGTAGAAATCATATTATACGTACGAATTCGAAATAACTTTTTAAACTGAAAACTAGTAACTGTCAAAATATATATATGGCCAGAGATTTGCCATTTCTGTTATTATATTAATTTTAAAATAAAATGTTTTATAAAATGATGTTAAAGGTAGATTCAATGTTTAATAAATAATATTTTGTACATTCAAATAAATTAAAGTCAGCAAAAAGGTATAGAGACTTGTTTTCTATCGGAAATATTAGCGCCTGATGCGTGCCTGCATTCACTATTCTTGTTAAGCTCCTTGTACCTACTAACCACGTAGATATACTATGAATAGGAGTTATCGATGTAAATGTAGAAGATAATAAACCTTTATAATTATAGCAACTAGTTCGATGTTGAATATTACAAAACGTATGAACGCCGAGTGCGATGCGTTTATATTTTATAAAGAGTGTAGAAATCTTATGAATGTTAGAGTTTAATACAGAAATATTCCCACAGTATAACTATTTACATAATAATATTTAGCGCGAAATGCTCTTATTCTCCCAAATACCAAAAATAGTTGACCACTAGGTGATGTTTGATCGAAGTGTTCATGAAAGTGATAGAAAAAATATTTTTTATATTTACCTATATGTGAAACCTATAGAGAACCTATTGTCTTTGAATGTTCTTATAAGTATTAGAATTAAACGATTATCTAGTATCTAAACCTGACGCTATTGTAGCTATCCCAAATCGCTGCGAGTGCAAGTAAATCTATTTTTTTTTTCAAATATAACACAAATTAGGTGATATTAATTGTATAGATCTTTACTTCTCCCCAGAAGATGCGTAATGTATAGTGATAATAGCTTCTACAGTTCTTATCACCTAATTTGTGTTATATTGATGATAATAATAATAAATTAATGGGGACATCATCCACATCTCTGCTAGTTAAATGTTATGTTAAATCTGTTTTTGCGTATATTTTTGTCAATACTTATAATAAATATTAAACCTTTCGTAAAGAGTATATTGTTATATTTGATTATAAACAAATAATTACAGTAGAACACCTTTAATAGTCATTCATCTTCACTTTGTAAAATATTCCTAGTATGAACAAATATGGAATTAAGCACACGCAGTGGTGATAGCTAGTATAAAACTAAAATAAATAATTAATATAGAATCAACAGGAATTTCATCAACTTTTATCACATCACATCCCTTTATTAAAATAATTAGCGTGAAGTTTTTTCAGTAGCGTTTGATGTTTACGATAGATACAATGTTTATAATAGTTCTTTTAAGGATTATAATTATTGTATAATATGTATCATACAAAGCCTTTTGCGTCAACAACGTAAATAATAATAGCCATGGCAGCAGTGGCCACATACAATCAGGTGGACTGCATGCTCGTTTGCTATTCCAATGAAATAAAAGAAACGTCAAGAATATTTACGCGATTTTCTTTTTGTTTTATATGCATCATTATTTTTTTGATTTGTGTGGTTCATATTATTTTTTATTTATATGATAAGTATTCCGAAAATAGATAGATGATAAGGAAAAATCTGTTTCGCTATCAGTTTAGTTATCATCGTTATCAAGACTAAATCAAAGTAAAAAAAATTATGGAGCTGAGATTTTGTCCATTTAAAAATGTTTTTGAGAAATCGATATTTTATTCAAAATTTAATGATAATGGTAATAAGTAAATAGTTTTGTAGATGTTGATTAATTATGTCTTTTTATTTATATTTTTTGTGTCCGCTTTTGTAATTATTTTTGTTGTTTCCGAAAGTTTTTGTATGATTATATTATTGTAACATTACATAAAATAGAATCTCTAATTTCATATAACATCAAACATAGTGTAGACATAGGTACTACTATTGAATTTTATATCTGGCTGTTATTGGAATGGTAAATAGAAGTAATTTTACATAATATTCTATATTTTCCCTATCTAGTCTACCCACATACGGAAATTAAATGGTCTAACACTACACTTACAACAAAATTTATCATATAAGATTACATACGAATTCTTAAGTTTACATTGTATTTAGATAGGTAATAATTTCTATGTAATATTTCGTTTTCTCCATTGTGCCTCTTGATAAATATTGTTAGTAACTTTCAAATGATTAGTTATTAGTGATTTTAAATTATATCTATGTAGGATGATGATTCTCAACAAAAATTCAATAGATCATTCCACTTGTTATTCTTTCACTAATTTCAATTTCCTTGTCTATGACTTCCCTTAGTTTATATTATTTTATGTTGTAAGTAGATATTTAGTACAAAATGGCGTCTTTATGACATGAAGCGTCTGGCTTGGTTAGCTTGCGAAGCGTCGGTATCGTGGCCATTTATGTTTGATATTATGTAACTAAATATTAGCTTTTAAGTGATTATTCTTTTTAATAAAGTTGACCATGAAAATGTATCAAAGATCGATAATTTGCATAGACCAATAAAAGTGTTTTAGCAACTCCGTGTTTACTTTATTACACCCGCCAACATTGAAATCTAATTTAATTGCACGCAAATAACTTTCATGCTTAAAAAATATCTCACGCCAATAAAGGAAAATGCCAATTAATACCAAATATGCATATATTACGGAGAGTTAATGACGGAACTAGAAGCGCACGAAGAAAAAGTAGGCATTTGATTACTATGACATGAATTATTAGGATACAATGAACTCGCTATTAGTAAGTAGCGATAATGATCGGTGGAAAATTGTCGGTTTCACGAAGCGTGAACGCTTTCGTTTTCGTAGGATCGTAGGAGTGGCCACCCCCGGGCACCACTCCGCCGTCTAGCCAACAGTCGCTTCTCGGACACCGACTATTATCCACGCTCTCGAACAATGTAAATAGTGAGACATAAATCATTAGTGAACACCATGTCTAACAGAGAAGTTTTATTCATCGCTCTAACAGTGCTATTGGTTTTCAACGACGTTATCGACGGGAAGAAAGTAAGGAGGAAGCGACCGAAGGTCGAAGAGGAGGCCTCGTTCCCGCAACCCAACGTGCTGACATATTCAAATTTTGGTTTCAACGATGTCGGCTCATATGACGGATTCGTCCCGAGCTCCCCGGATTACGCCACGTTTCTCAGTACTAACGGAGGTAAGGAAGAGGCTACGACGAGGCTTTACGGCCCAGCATTTCCAACAGCCATGGAATCTTCTGGCTATGGTAGCACCTTTGGATCTCACTTACGAGAGGCATTTAATACAGGCAGTGACGGCCAATTGGGCTTGTTTCACCTGGAACCAAATACCATGAACACATTTAGTTTTACGAATGTCGATTCTACCGGTGAAAATAAATTTAGTGGTCCTGAATCAAGCAATGTTCAAAATGTAGAAAAATATAAGACGCCCGTTTATGGAGCAAAAATAAATATGAAAGGTAAAAATAAACCGTACGATGATTTTAACGATACTAATTTTAAAGCATATACCACTGAACCAACAACAACTTATTCAAATGAGAAAAGCCGTGAAAAATTCTATAAAACGAAAAAAAGATACCATTCATTCGATAAGCAAACCACTACTGAAGCCAATAATCAACAGAACACATTTAACAATATACCTAATTACCCAAGTGTGGAACCATTTATGAAAACATCATTTAACACATCAAATCTGTTAAATTTTCCTAGAGTTGTAGATTTTACAAATATGAAACAATATTATCCAAATGATTTAGAAGGCAATTATCCATCAGCTAATACGAAGCCAATGAACAATGCTAACCCAATTACTGCCAGTGGCAATGATGTGACACGTGGAAATAGTTATTCTGAACAAGGAGATAAGTTTTTTAAGGTGTCGTCGTCGCTTAAAAATAGCTTCGAATATAAGAGTGAGGATGAAAAGAAAGGATCCAAATTCCATCCTAACTCAAACGATGATGGTTATTCTAATGAATCATATAATAAGTTTAAGGGCACAGTATCAAATGTTGAATACAAAGACAAGTTTAAAGAAAAGCCGTGGAAAACCACTAATAATGATATACCAGTCACCACCAATAATGATATACCTGTTTCGAGTACTAAATTCTTTATCAACAGCAATGATGATTTTAAGTCACCCAAAAATTCTATGAAAGGATATCAGTACTCCACTAATCACAGTAGTACAAGTTTTAAGTATGATTTCGAAGAACCAAAGAAACATTTTAACAGCAACGTAGATGAAATTGTACCAGCTAGTAGTAACATTGGAGCATTGGATTATCAATTCCCTACTACGGACTTTAATAGCTATAATAAAATACCAAAATTGAAACCACACGAAGAAGATGAATCCGATTTGTCATTTAATAGTCAAAATCAATATAAGTCCTCAGAAGAATATCTAAACAGATTTAAAAATTTGTATACTACTACACCAACATCAAGTTCCAATTGGGGCAATATTTTTAAAAGTACCGAATATTCTTTCAATAAAAATCACAAAAAGAGGCCTCAATATGGCGAAGAAAATATTAACGATGATATAGTTCATATACCGAAAAGGCCACCACCTCCTAAATATGGAAAAGATACTATTAAATATGACGATAAGCCAAACGAATTTCCATTCTACAATAATTACAATTATCGACCGTACAGACCGCAAAGACCTCAATATGATTGGAATAAGGAGATACCTAGTAATAGATTCAAGTCTGAAGAGGATCTTCTGGGACTTCGAACTCGTGATACTTTACGACCTTCGTACCTGCCTACATTCGGTTCTATACCAAACGAAGTTCTCGATGAGAACAATTATAAAGAGCTTATTGAGAAATGGAGAACAGATTACATAAAATCGAAACAAAAGGAGGCATTCCATGATTATGAATCGTATGCTTCAGACGCGAAGCCTATTCATGTGCCTCTACCGAAACCGTATCCGGTAAGTGAATTATCGTTTTTTTATTTGTAAAGGCACAAGATAACTTCGTGTGCAGAAGATTGGAAATGGTCGCTTTTATGTAATTAATCAGCAAAAAATTGATGACGGAATGCGGATCGAAGTATCAGCGCACGACGCGCACTAATTTTCTCGCTTGCTCTTGGTCAGTAAGATGAATGCGCATGCTTCACGCCTTTGCGGTCAGTAGGGTGAAATCATGTAACATTATACTATAGTTCCATTATATTGAATTCCCTGTCAATGCTCAATTAACTATAGAAATCAAATTATGACGCTTTAGATGGATGTAATTGAATAGGTAGTACCTACTTAGGTTCTTATTTTACGCCTTCATACATAATTACTAATGTATAAGAAAAAACTAGTAGTTCTCCTCCATTACGCCTCTGATTACTCATTATTCACACATTATTCCTCTGATGTTGCAAATGTCCACAGGCGCCGGTGACTACTTTCCAACAGGCCACCCGTCAGCCTTGTTGTTATGATTAAATATAAAAAATAACTTGTGCTAAATGTAGCCATTTGGATCAATAGATTCAACAATATAAACCACGTAAATACCAATAGGTACAATTTACTTATTTAAAATTGTCCTCTTTAACCGACTTCAAAAAGGAGGTTCTCAATTCGGCTGTATTTTTTTTAATTGATGTTCCACGATATGTCCGTCATCTATAGGCCGATTTAGATGATTCTTTTTTTGTTTGAAAGGGTACGCTTCCCGTGTAGACCCATGAAAATTTGAAGAAAAAATTTCGTCCCTAAGGGTGCGGAAAGGGGGTTTGAAATTTAGTTTGTACTGAGATTTAAGTTTAGGGATAGATATTATAATTAACTAATTTCTCCATCACCTATGGGCTGATTTGGATGATTCTTTTTAGTTTTCAGTGTATTGTTTTTTGTTAATTTTATTTTACAGAATATTTGAAGTCGGTTTTTTTGTTAAAAAGTTAATTAAGTTCATTTTTAAATGATTATTTGTCGCTCCAATGTGCTTTATAAATACCACACGGAGCAACTTTAACATTAACTTAAGAAGATATGAATAAATACGAGTATTAGTATCAGTTGATCTTATGAAAGAGAAACCGATCGTACTTCAAACTAATAGATACCCTTAGGATTGTTGGTCAGTAATTCATTGAGATCAACGACCCATAGTCGCGTCACACTTTATTACTTGGGATAATAGGTAGCAGATATCCAAAAACAGGTTTTAATTCCTAGAGAATCATCTTTATTAAGTATTTCCTTTTTATATGAAACTTTTTTTTATTAACAAAGTTGAAGGTGAGGTACATATAATTATATAGATTTTTTCTAATTGTTTGTTACTGACTATCTAACCAATATTGCTTTTTATTATTCCATAACATTATTAAAATAACTTTATTATGTCCTTTTATTTTATTTTATTATTACTTGATGGAGGGGCCGGAGAAGTTTTAGAATGCATTAACAAAGGCGAGAGTTTTTAGAATGCATCTACATAAGTCATTACCTAGAAACACGGTAGTGTTTCAAAGCCAATGTCTAATGAAGACTAACGAAATAGTATAATATTAACATGATATTCTATACATGCTATATTCATTGATTTCTAGACCATTAATAAAAAAAAATTTTCATGTGTTATATTCGTGTCTAAGGAAAAAAATAAATAATTAATGTGTGAATATGAACATTAATAATGCACGCATCGTACGTAATTAGATAGTTTGCATGTAACTCGATGACGATAATTTGAGTACAAGTACCTATAGGTAATAGTTTCCTCTTTCCACAAAACGTGTGTTTCGAATGCATTCTTCCTACAACACGTGGTGGTTTTACGCATGATTCTTGGGGGTTGGTTCACTTGCACACTTCTTTTTATATCATAGAAGTAGCAAACAAGCATGCAGTATATTTGATGGTAAGTAGAAACTGCCACTCATGGACATAATATAATCAACCCCAGATAGGATCAAAGTCCTACGTGAGGTGAGCCACAGAAGCGTTACTTCTCCTAAGGTCTAAGGTGATACGCCTCATATAAATCTGTCATTCTTACCACACTGTTCCAAATACAACAGCGCTTAACACAGCTGTTATAGGGCAGAAATGGGTGTAGCGGTGTACGAAGTGGAACCACGAAGGGTTCTCCCACCTTCGATGGATGAATTGATTTCCAGATAGAAGTACCTCACCCGGTGATAGTGCCGGTGCCGCAGCCGTATCCCGTGCGCGTCCCGGTCCCCAAGCCGGTGGCCGTGCCCGTCATCCAAGAGTTAATGGTCCCCATTGAGAAGCCCGTGCCATACCCCGTCATCAAACAGGTCCCATACCCTATAGAGAAGCCAGTACCGGTGCCTGTTGAAAAACAGGTAGTAAACAACAGTTATCAAACGCCATAATTATTTTCGTTTTAGTCTAAAACAGGTGCTATGCTTATTTTTTTGTGTGATCTGACTGGTATGTAATTTTCATTTTGTTATTCTAAGATCTACGTGCGCTCTCCTGCCACTGTACGTTTAGATGAAAATTCCGTCGAATTAATTCTTATGTACATTTTGTATGTATCTTTCTATGTATAATTCTATGGTCTCATGTTTAGTGTACATTCCGCACTTCAACTGCATGCTTTCAACTTTACACTATAGTTTCTATAGTATCAAATATTTATTGTTTACTTAAATAAACCTTTACAAAATATTTTTCGAAGGTTCCAGTGCCAGTGGTAAAACCGTATCCCGTGCCAGTTCCTCAAATAAGGCCTGTGTTCCACCACTCGAAACATCGCGATGAATACAATAACTTGGACCACGAAGAAGACATAGATTATGTCCCTCGACCGGAGAGTAGCAAAAGAGTACCATACGCCAAAAGACCAAGAAGGTTAGTAATTTTTGTGATTAAGTTCTTCTCTATACTGTGATAGCAATAGAAATAATTAAACATATCGCCAGTTAGGTACTTAACTTTCACTGCATGAACCCTAGTCCTGACTAATATTATGATTATTAAGTTCATCTTGAATCTGGTTTCAGATGCGTTAACTACTACTACTACAACCAAGTAATAGTACTGAATATATTATCGTAGTAACATATTAATTTGGATCAATTTAAAACGCAATTGACTCGCAATTTTGTGCTTATCATTGTCATTGGTGCCAGTTACCGAGAGGTGGACTGCGTGCTTATTCGTAACTTCAAATTCGTAAAAACGATCCTGTCATATCACTCGCTTAAATAACGTAACTGACCGTTGAAAAACTAAACAACACACACCAAGGCCAAGGTGTAAAAAAATCATTTAACATTCAAAACTTTCCACTTGCGTGCAAACAATGTATGCACATCAACACTGCGTTATGTCATAGCAATTACACGTTTGTATAAACTGTTCGTAATGTTTTAAATTCAAGAACTTTGCGATTAATTAAGGAAGCATTTAGCACATTCCAAAGTAATCCCTGAAATACCTCGGTTACACGCGATGGGCTTGAAGCTTGAACAGATTAAATTACATGTCCATTGTAGAGTTACATAGTAATTAAGTAGCGGTAGTAGTAAGTCGTGTAATTTACTTTGCTACTTACTATTTAATTATTTACCTTTAAATTATAGTATTGTTTAATGTAACAAATAAATAAAATTTGATTAATATGTAGTGGAGAAGCTGGCAACAGAGCCCTTCTAAGAAAATACAAGTGATTTGCACTTTAAATAACTGGCCTCCGTGCTCATTTGCTATTAATACCTACTTAAGTACCTCATATAAACCATATTTAATTCAAGATATTCACTGTAAAATTATGTATTAGTCTCGTTATACTTAGCATTCATTACCTATGAGACGCAAATATTTTTTTGCCGGTAAATCATTCATTTAAATTATTATATTTACATTTACATGCATGTCTAACCTGTTCCGTGAATAATATAGTTTTTATCTGAGCGACCTCTCAATAAAAGATAATTTGAGTTCATACAATTAGTAATTAGCTATTATGTGTTCAGGAATTTATCGATTCATTGTCAATACAAAGGTGTTATTATAGTTTTTAAACAAGTTTACGTGCGATATGCCGCTTGAGTGTAGCTTTAAGTGGTAGTTTTAATTTTTACGTACTTATGCTTAGTCGCATTGCTATTTATATCTCAATTTAAAGGCCTATGGTAGTCAATATATTTTTTAATAGATTAATGTTTAAGCCCGTGTAGAATGCAAACAGCCAAGACACAATTGCAATTACTTCTCGTTTGATATCGTAACATTAACTGTATGAAGTTAGAAAATTGTAGCTAGTAGGTATATAATTACCGATAGACACCTTAACATTATTAATGAGTACAGGTAGGTAGAGGTAGATATATTGTACGACCACATAGTAAGTATATCTATCTATTTAAATGATGTAATTTTCCAGTTCGCGTAATCGTCAGCGCAGACCTTCTCGCACGACATACCCGGAGCGCAGCAGACGGCGGTGGCCGCAGCACCAGGCAGCAGAAACCAAAGAAAGGAGGTACTCAAAACGACCCCCCCCTTCGTCTATGGAGTCCCCGTACCCTCGCTATAGACATCGCGATAGGGAATTCGAAGATTTCGAAAATGACAGAGAGAGAGAAAGTTCAGACAGAGAATACTCGACTTATTGCAGAAAAACTGGCAATTGTTAATTATTTCTAAGACGGTGATAAGATATTCTTACTCGCAATAAAACAAAACTATTGTTAGTAGGCGTTTCCGTAAATACTCGATAATATAGATAGGTACTGCCAGTTTCAAGCATTTGCATTTTAGAGCGTTATTTCTTAATTTTAATTTATTTAACAACAAATTACTTTCATTATTATAGTATCTACAACAAATTGTGGTAGATATAAGAATAGAATACGATTGTGCCAGTCTTTGTATTTTCTAGGATTTTTACTTTTATATAGTTACTTAACGTATTTCACTATCGAAGACAATAAAATTATGTTTGCTAAGTCTTTATTTGTTAGAAATTATTTGACAAGCTATTTAAAATAATGTATTATTAGTAGTTTTAATTAATTGTTGTAAATAAATTTATTTCTATAAATGTTTACATATCTTTCAATTCCAAGATACCAAAGTATACATACTGCCCACACATAGCTCGTTTAAGCGTATTCAACATACTTCATAGTATTTTTACTACTTATTACTGCTACTATTAACTATAAGAAAGCATCACGATACGCATTAAATACTAGTTTCAGTGATAGAATACTAAACAATACAAATAACACGTTGGTTGAATGCGAGTGTACGCACGCGCGCGAGATCTGATACGCTTGGACGAACGCTTTTCCCAACGCTCTGCTTAGCAATGCGTGTTACTTATTCCGAGATACATGCCACTTTTATCACAGTTTCCGTAAGATTAGAAAAACGATCACATACGCATTCCTGATTGATAAGACTAATTTATTGGATTTAAGCTTAGAGAGCGGATGTTTAGTAGCTCTACCTATTTCTTGTTTTGTCTGTTGTAAGATATCTGGTCTTAATGATAAGTATATGAAATGGAGTTTAAATTATGAAATAGTTCCGGACTGGTTATGTAATTGAATTGCACGTAGGTATAATTGAAGTGAACGTAGATTTATGTAGAGTTCCTTTAAAATGGTAATGAACAATGAACTGGACTAGTTGACAAAGATCTGTATCAGTAGATTCAACTATTATTATATAATATAGGGTACAAGTACAAGGTTTTAAACCTAGGTTGCCAATTAGAACCTCTGATTATTTAAAGTTAATTGCGAATTCGAAATTAATTATCACTTGTTTTAACGGTGAATGAGAGTTCCTTTAAAATAGCATAAAAAGCGTGTAAAGTTAACCTGTAAAGTTAATTTTATTACTACAATACATATAATAAATGTTAATAATATTGGCGTGTATGTTCAAGCCGTCTTAAAATAATAACAATGAGTCAGAAGTAAATATCGCTCATCTAAATAAATAAGGCGTCGGCTAGATGAGCGTCGGAATTAGTATTTAAATATTTTAATGACATTAATTGCACGGTTCACGGCCAGCGGTTAGTCACGAACTATTTCGTTGCAACCTGTCAGGGTGGTAGACAACCTTTCCCACAAAATGCAAGGTTGAGTTGCATTAGGCACAATGTCTTAAAGCCTTAAACAATGATCTGGATAGATCTCGTGTAACTTACCAACAATGGGATAATAAAGATCTTGTTTTAGTACGTATCTATCACTGTGATTTAGGTACTTGTATACAGCAGTTTACATAATTACCTTTTGTATTAAAATTCTCATAGCAAACTATATCATTAATTGAGCGATTCGAGTGTAACATTGTCTTACATGTGTTTTTATAACAGAGTTTGAAAGTAGAATATTTCATATATACCGAAAAAAAGTTACTCAAAATAATACAAGAAATATGCAAGGTATAATCATAGTTCGATTATTTAGCATGACATGTTTAATTATAACTCTTTATAATAACTCATGAAAGTACATAAAATCTTCCGATAACCTTCAGTTCACAGTAGATGAACCTAAATATCATATATTATGTCACAACTTACAACATAGTGACGTATTATTGTCAGACATAATACAACGTTTTTCTTATATTATGGGAGTAGCCAACAAGCATGCAGTGCACCTGATGGTAAGTGGCCACTGCCGTCCCTAGACATTTGTAATTAACTTCAGATAAGAACAGTCTTACTTGAGGTTGGTCACGAGTGCGTTGCTGCCCCTGTGGACTAAGTTTGGAACGCCTCGTACCTACCACTAGCAAAAAACGTAAAAAAATATTTAGTGTATTTCGCTAGTACTTATATCAATAACTAGTTACTTACTCACCCTATGATGAGGAGAGTCCAGAATAAATACATAGAATCAAAACAAAAAAAGGTTTAAAGTTTTTTT
>DWPV01001810.1:0-19178 GCA_018251915.1 Urbanus proteus proteus
AAAGTCGCTTTCTCTGTCCCTATATCCCTATGTATGCTTAAATCTTTAAAACTACGCAACGGATTTTGATGCGGTTTAATAGATAAAGTAATTGAAGAAGGTTTATATGTAAAACCTAGTATTTTATATGGTCATAACCTCCTGCTCGATCAGGCTGCGATAATAGGAAGCAATCAAATATCAGCTCAATGATATGAGACGATTATTACGACATCCGCGGGAGTAGCAACGAATCTGTGTTTATGCGTCTACGTAATATAAGCAAAACGTTGATTTAATTTTTTTTTTGATGATGAAATACCTAACGATATTTCGCTAGAGTCCAGAGAAAGGTCATCGCTATACCTACTTGTGTTTATTAAAAAAAACAAAGATAAAAGCGCTGTTAAATAGGTATACCTTTTTTAATTTCGAAACTGTCGTACAATAGAACACATAAACAAAATAATTTGAAATTCACTAAAATTAGATCTTGAGCAAACAGGATGCCTTTGTATATAGTTAGATGAATTTTAATTGCCGGATCTCATCTCTAAATGAGCTGTTCCGATTACGAAACTCTTATCCAGCGCCACATACACATCACAATTAAACTCAGCACCTACATATATCCTATACATAATGTACTCGTATGTAAGCCACATCCTCCTTTCAGTCTCTTCAAATCGACCTCACATGTAACCTTAACCAAAATAATAGCGAAGTGTGAAAGTGAGCACTCAGTTGTTTATCAGAGCGTGCTCCATTAAAATTATGATAATCTCAACGACGCACCGTGAAACCAACTAATTGACTAGTGCTCATCATTTCGGTCCCGATTTCAGGTGGGTGGAGCGCCACACGACTCGCGCTTCACGTTTTCCAATAGCAATTAGTATAGGCCCGATTTCTATAGGCCCTTCCCAGTAGAAAATCGCAAATCTGGACCGTTTGACGGCGAGATAATAGATAGGCAAGCGTGACTAGCAATAATAATTAGAGCACCTTCACTAAATTATAGCTAAACAGCGCAGAGTAATCAATGTTGTAACGTCATGTTCAGACTTAACGGCGGTTATCAATTGTTGAATGGGTTTAATAACAAATTATATCTAATAAAGAGCAGGTTTGCTTTGAACATAGGCAGATAGTCGTAGGTTTGATTCTGAGTCTGAATTTATATCTTATAGATGTTTGGACTATCGTAGATATTGTAATAATAAACGAAAACATGAATCACAAAATATTGAAGACCCAAACAAAATCTCAAATCAAGCCTAAATCTTTTCTCAATGTATAAAAACGAAAATCATAAATTCAAAACATCCTATATCTGAACATCGCAAA
The DNA here is from genome assembly GCA_018251915.1 of Urbanus proteus proteus. NCBI lineage: Eukaryota > Metazoa > Arthropoda > Insecta > Lepidoptera > Hesperiidae > Urbanus > Urbanus proteus. The sequence goes on from DWPV01001810.1 coordinate 1,327, forward strand.
AATCTCGTTCATTGAGAAAGTCCTTATCATTAAGAAAACCTCATGAAGGGTTCCCTCGTGTAAAGTTATCACGAGCACCGAGTGCATTGAACCGTGGAAGATGTCCAAAAAGAGAGGTCCGGCCCACATTAGACAGAGACAAAGAGAGGAGGCTCTAGGCTAGTAATACCCATAATCGATTTAAGAGAGCGGAGATTTAGTGCCGCCCCGCCCAGGCCCGGTGATCAACATTCAGTAATTAGAATAATACGAATTTCTGGCCACCAAATTATATGCGCTGTGTATGCGCCGATGGCGAACGGTGTAGGGACAGGGATGCCTTCGAATTTATCGATGTTTGTACCACTACTAAATTACTATTAATTTGAATTACTTTTACGACAATTTTTATTTGCGAATTTAAGTACCTACCTAACTATTAGAAAGTGAAAATATTTGTAATTTAAAAAATTAAATTTTGTATTTACGAAATTGTATCCATATTACCGTTAGGCACGTTTTCGACAAGGCAATTACGGATAAAAATGTTTGTTTAAAGTATAAGAGTGATAATATTGATAAATTAAGGAGAACTGACGAAATTAGAAAATATCTTCCTTTCAAATTATCTTTTTATTGGAGTTCCTTACTTACAAGTAGAAATTAGTATCAATGTGTTTTGAACTTAAACATTATCTGGATCGCCCTAGTAACCAAAATGTTTAACTTCTCAACGACTCCCCACGAACGTGCCGTGACTCAATCGAGCTAGCAACAGCCGTAGCCAAAACATTCGCGATTTTCGGCATATTGATGCCAAAACAATCGGTTCGTCGAACACGACACGTCACGTCGCAGCTATCACGAACCCTTTTATAGACGAGACCATGCGAATTAACCGATAACGACTCGGCAAATGCGTTCGTGTATTGTTTGAACCGTAATAAATATGGGATTGTTACGCTTTGATGGCCGAGGAAACGTCTTGTTCTGTAGTGTTGCGCCCGCGCAACGAGGCAAGGCCGCCTCCTGGCCGATCGATGGGAATGACCTTAAATTACGGCCGCTATGAAACAGATATTACTCGTTAGATCTACGTGTCCGGATGGGGCACGGTTTGTTATACGTCCGCTGAGAAAATACACTCCGGCACGCGATAACCACTCGGATTTGTTCTACAATTATAGTTTACATTGATGCTCTCAAATACCAAAAATAAAAAATTTAGAAGAAATTTTGAAACGAGTGGTCTTTGAGACAATACAAATATTTACGATAGAACATCAGCGCTTGAATGAGATGGAAGATCATTCAAAATCATACGACTGTACATTAACATTGGAAACAATGGGACACAGCCTTCCCAATGTTTCGTATCCATAATAATACCTGCTCGTAGGTCATTACATAAGCATCCGGCACATCCCGGCATATATCATCGAGATGCCACCAATCGTCGAAAGTTAATGACTATCGGAGGCATTCCCCCGCGGGCCGCCGCACGCGTTCTGCGTCCGCGCCCGAGGCTGCGCGTGCGCATACGTTACCTTAAAACGCTTTCGACCTTACAACTTAGATATAAAGTCCAAATTTTATATATAGAGCGTATCTTTGTTTTATTACGTGAGTAAATGTCTATACAGAAATCCAGCTTTATAAAACACAATTTCATTGACTTAAGCCCGGCGATCAACAAAACGTTACACGTGCTTTTTATAACATAGAAATATGCGCGTGTTGATTTAAATCTAGTTTCTTGTCTGGTAGTCTTTTATTTTTAACCTAAATGTATTTCTTTAATATAATATTTTTAAGTTATTTTTTGCAAATATGCACCGTACAATATCACAAATACTTTGAAGTATAACAAAACCAACTAAAATCTCGTTTATTATTAATGTTATACAACAGGCTCAAATGAGGCAATATCGCTCTACAAGCCGTCTCTCCGTTCATTTAGCCTCAGCTTTCAGTTATGCACCTCCAACAGGTGTGCGATGCCGGCGGCGCCGTGCGCGGGCGCATCGATAGCTACAGATAATGCCTACATGCCACGTGACGTCTTGATCAACCGGGATCGACGATGACGAGGCAAGTCGCGGGACGCACTAATAGTAATTTAATTAAACGCACACCGTATAATGCTCAAGTTTTTTGTTAGCAACGGTAGAAAGCTTGATCAGATATAAATATTTAGTGGCTTTTCGGCTGAGGAAGCGATGCCCAATGATATCGGTGCTCCCGCGGAGATATCAGATTAGAATGTGAGATTCGGGTTATTCGGGTGATTCCTCATGAGACAAGCAACCCCTATTTCTCGCTTTGTCATTCACGGCAATTTGTCGTTACTACAGTAACAAAGTGAAGGATCAGAGATTTATTTAAGTCGTAGATTGTAAGGCTGCAATCCCACATTAGACAAAGTAGCAAAACTATTGTAAGTAATATTAATTCTATACCTATACAAATTGTTAAGATGGATTGATAAATAAGTACTTATCGTACAATACTCATACGTATAAATAGTCTTAGATAATAATCAGCAACAGATATAGAAAGTCTTGATTGCGCAAAAATAATTCATAGTAGTAACTCAATTAGGAACATACCAGCATATTTTTTTCCGTTCGGAAGTTATTTGTTACGAAACTGTCAACTGTCGCTGATATTGATGTCGATTAATAAAGTTATTTAATAATTTTAAGCAATTAGAAGAATTCTATCCCATGTCATCTCCTGTCGAATTGATCGTATCGTATAGTTCATTTTGAAAGGATCTTTTAAAATGTTACTCCTACGCAAAGCCTTATGTACACCTCGCCCTATTATTTTACGATCTCATCGAATTTTGATTTAATGTCTATGAGGGGATAAATTTAGGTGACCACGGTGTAACCACATGATTAGGGCAGGCCGTAAACATAATCGCCGGATCGCTAGTAATGACCGCCCGACTCCGCTCGGGGCGTGGAGGTGTTCCTACCGGTACACAATCAGAAAGCAGGGAAACGCGTTATTTAATAACGCCTCGAGCACTTATCTATAACGTGGTGAGGGCCGCCACGGATGGATATTTAGTGACTTCAGCAGCACTACTATAACTCAGATGTTAAGAATAAGTTATGCATTTTGTGTAAGTTTTTAGAGCGTATAATGAAAGTCCATAGTGAACTAGTGGCCATAACCCCAAATAGGACTTGACAGGTAAAGCCCTTCTAGGTTCAACTTTAGGCGCAACACCGCTACAAATGACTATGATATATGCCACGTGTAAGTTTAAATTTAAACGTGGCATTTTAACATAGAAATAGTAAAAAATCTACAGCCGACGTCGGATAAAACTTTTTTCTTTTTCCTGATTACTGTTGTCCATTGGCTGCAAATAACAATAACCACTTACCATTATATAAAACAACAAGATCGTGCGTTTCCTCAATTAAAATATATATAGATAGAATTTTAATGGACCAAAGTAGCAACCCTATTTCCATCTACGGTAAATCAAAATTAGCATATTGATTCCTGATAGAAACAATATTATTCTCATATTTTAGTTATACGCATTAAATATTGCTCCATAAATTAAAGAAGACCGATAATATCGCGGATTCAATCCTCAGTTCGATGGCTTTAGTGAGTCTACGAATGTTTTATTTAAATTTTTTGTCTTCGTAGTGTAACTAATTACATACTAAAATATATCATAGTTATTATCTCAACAATATTGTTGTTTAATTATTACATTAATTATTTTTTAACATTTAATCCTAAAATCATTTCGCTATTGAACTAGATCATGAAAAGTGCTGAAATAGGTACTTTTATAAATTTCATAATTAATTGGCAACTTAAATTATTGTAACAAACATACATACATTGTACATTGGAATCGTTCAACGTATAGTTGTAGTACCTATCTACTATAACGAAAACGCGTTTTTCCAATTAAAAAAGTCAACTTTACTTGAATCATTTATTTTGTCTTTGGTCACAAGGCAGCAGTAAGGACTCCCAAAGTATCAAATTACTTCCGAGAACGGTCCAAACGGTTTAGAAATCAATTGTCCGTCACACAATGGACGCTTATTCGCTTAGTGTTCATTAAGTTATTTATTTTTGGAGCAATATTAAATTATCAACCCGTCGTTCGCGGCCTCGGTGGAAATCGAAGCGAATACGTGCCTAATATTTCGCCAAATTACTTCCTCGGACAAATATGGCCGTTCTGGCCGAAAACAAAAGAGTGCATTGTTCACAGAAATGCACGCGAGCCTTGGAGTTGATGCCTGTATAAATTGTATGCACATAAATCGTTTGTTTTTGTACGTAATAGAAATTGCCACGTGATGTTTAGGACTGTCTAGTTCGTGTTATTTTGTCTGTGACTCAAGGGCCACGAAACATTCGGATGGCGTTGCAAGCGTCAGTGTTGAGCTTTGAAAACAAATTTATATGTTCTATGTTTTAAGACCACAAAATATCGTTACAAATTGTAGAGATTGATAAAATTTAACAAAATCAGAAATGGCGCGTCAAGCTAATGTATAGTAACTGATTATAATCGGTGTCCTTATTGCTGATTACAGCGTTGCTACCCGTGTCTCAAATGGACATCTGTAATCAACCCCAAATAGGGTCGAGTCCTATTTGAGCAGTCATGCTACGCCCGGTGCCTAATACGGAAGCCTCGTGAAGGTAGAAATTTTCACGTTAAGCCTTACAGACCTTACAACATTCAAACCAAAACTAAGCAGCGTTTAACACTGCTGTTTAGCAGAAATAGGTGTTTTACTGTCGTAGTAAGGGAAACGCGAAGGGCTGTAACATGTTAAAAAAAGTGTTAAAAATAATGACGATGTTTCCCAATAAATCATAATCAATCTCATACTAAATATTAAAGGTGCAACTTTTTGTGTGTGAGTGTGCATACACTTTTTGTGTAAAAGTGAATCTCTGAGTTCAAAGTAATTAAATCTCTGGGTTCGAACACTAAGGGTTCATAAGCCAAGAGTTGATAGCTTGAGTGTATCACAGATATTATGGAGATCTATGAGCGCTCTTATACTAAGATAAGATTGGTCTTAATTCATTGGGAGGAGCTGGAAGTTTAGTTTGGCTTTAAATTCAGAGTGGTTTGTTTTGAGATGCGTCCAAGTTTATAAGCAGATAATATTCGGGAGACTTGATGACGGCAGCGCCTTTGCGAGTTGGCGGTGATAGGATTTCAATGTTCCGTATCTATCTTATCAAAAACTTTAAAAAGGTATTTTAAATAAGACCGTTATTTAGTCTATTAATCATTTTTTCTCCTCGGTCTTTACCAACGAGAAAAATGGCCATTAAAATAAATAATTAATAAATAATGTTGCAATAATACCTTTGCAGTTTACGCGACTTTTTTCAGCACTGTTATATGTTTAATTCTAAAAAGTATGTGATTTCTTGCAATAAACCCAAACTACACATTGATATTGATATTATCACTTATAAATTAATAAAAGATATATTAATTTCAATTAGTCACGGCCTAAGTGCTGGTAATATGGCATGTCGATATAGATGATTTCCTTATTTAAAACTAAACTAATTGTTATTTGATATTGATACGCTATTTTTATTTTTATTTCAAGTTCAAAAGTGCAAAACACGCGATTGGCGAAATACCTAATTAAAATTTGTAACATTGTAGTGAACCAGCCAAAGATACTATGAAGCGATAAAGCAATTAATGTCTTGTTGTCGCTATAAATATATCGATAAACATCACATTCACAAGGTTAACAGCGAAAAGTGGAACATTTGAAGTTGTTTGGCAGAATTCCGCAATTTTCGCACTCGTGTACCTAAAAGTCAGCGGTTCCTAAACTTTAAACAGGGCACGAAACAAATAGTACTTATTTCACGGATCGAATAGAAGAAAATTGTTGTAATTTTTAACAACAGTTTAAGATTTTTTCTATTTTCGAAAATTTCCTAATACCAGATAGAACTCCGTAGAACTTTAGGAATCGCTGACCTAAACCACCTACCTGGAGCGGAAATTCATATCTTGAGTCGTTAATGGTTAACCGACTACTAAACGTGTCCAAGGGCATCGTAAAATTATCTTAGAGATAAATTACAACAAATGTAATTAACGCCAAATGCGAATGTATTGTTAAACTTTAATACGTATTAATTTTAGAAGCTTCCACGAAGACATTGTGTAGTCGCTATAAAAGAAATTTACATTTTGCATTGTATGTTTTTACTTATCGCCTTTATTATATGAATTTTTAATTATACAGCTAATTAATTTATAATCTGATAATTTCAAACGTGTTCTAAGGTTATCGTACGCTTGTTATTAGCATACGCTGTCTGTCTGTCCAGTCATCTATTTGTCTCACTTTTAAAAGGATGTGTCTAGATATTATATAAAATGATATGTATATATAGGTATTATCAACCCACAATAGGATGGAAGTTGATGAAAACGTCACAGAACTTTTGCTTTGCTTTGGAACTTACAATATACTATACTTACTTACTACTTTTGCTTTGCTTTGGAACTTACTACTCTTCATAACAGAGCAGCGCTACACCGCTGCTGCAGGCTCAGTGGTACCACCATTGTACATTAAGTACAAAATAGGTACATACTACAGTTAAGTAACACTACTTACAAACATCACAAATAGAAACAAAATACTTTTTTATGCTTCAATCTTTAACCCGTTTAACGCCTTTTAGCAAACGTATATTCGCAAGGGAATTTATTCAGTCGTTGCGAACTTCCATGGGACATAATCGAGGGGGGTCAGGGTTGGGTGCGCGCCCTCCCATTGTTCCCACTCCGACCAATTGTGACAATTTCCTGTCTGACACACGAAAAAAGACGTTAATTAGTAAACAGCCAAATGTTGAATACGTTACAAGTATCCTCAATTTGCACGTCCTTGTGTGTGTGTTGTTAAGTTATCGCGAACGTTATAAGGGTTAAGACTGATTAAACACAGATACGGTAGTACATAGATACTTGTATAATTTTGTATAAACCTACTACATAGTATATTTGATTGTTGCAACTATGAACATGATTATGTAGAGAAACAAGAAGTTGTTAAACGCTTATAACGAGTTTATAGAATTAATAAATTTTAGCGAAATTTGGCACAAAATTAGGCAAAATAGAAATCTATATCTAATGAAAATAATCGCGAATCTTCTAACACCAAGAAGTTTTTTCAATACAAACTTACAGCATCTTCCTAACTATACAGTATACCTACTCTACATAGTGCGTGCAGTTTACGCAGAAATCGTTCCGGTTTGAATGGGCAACGTGTAATTACTAGACGACTTGGAGATCTGGCTGAACCCTCGGGGTGACGACATACCGAGCACCTACAACATTGTAAGTACTTGCCTACCAGTAATCCGTAAGTAGCTACTTAAAGATACGACTATACCGTGGTCATTAATTTAGTTCGCTACAAAATTAGATATTTGAGTTTGAAAGGATATCTGTATACGTATGAATTTCTGTAATTTCGTAGCAAGATAGCATTCCATATTTATAAGCCCCTGTTATAGGTATACAGATCAGACATCTACATATTTAAAACCCCAAAAATTTATGTATTGGGAGTCCTAACTGAGATCGGACAAACATACGTTGCCTTAGGATTGAGTTGAAACGCCACGTGTACTAAACGTATTTACATAATTTTCTAATCAGAACCCTACACTTTTACTATTGCCTAACTTTTTTTAAGAAATAAATTAAGAAAAAACGCAAAGTAAAAACCCAATACAATTTTGTAATAAACAAGAACTTTTCACTACGCTAATAGTAGCGTCAGAAAAAAAAACCTCTATTTATGCTTTAAGCGTAAGTTTTTTTGTCTGGATTTTAACACCAGTGCACAAAGGTGCGTATTGCCGATGTAACAAACATTGACCTCTCTTATATGCACATTGTTATTTTTATTGCAATGTGTAATGTAAGTGTAATTTGTTTAAGATCACGGACTTGCTACTTTAGTGTTAAGTGCCACTGCAGCCTAATGAATACCTGTCACTAAATACAAATTACGTGAATAAAGAGGTGAATGAAGTGTACCAATCTGCACTTGACCATCACGCTGCTCAAGTGCGAATTGCTACACTCCACACACTTCCATAAAAGTGAAGAATCCTTAGCCATGAAGGTTTCCTCGTCATGTTTTTGCATTAAAGCAAATATATGTATGTTCAAGACGCTACATTTATGCGTTACAATACAAAAAATAAACATAAATTTATTTTAAGTGTGACACAATTCTGGACACATTACTTCCTTTAGACAACTTCCGCCGTTTTAGTATAGTAAGTATGCGAACAACAGGCAAAACCTTAGACATTATCACACCTTAAAAATACTCTATCTACACTCAATTTAACAGTCGCAATAATCAGCCCCTCAATTTAACATTCGAAGGGTGATTTGTCTATAGCGTATAATATATGAATAATGTATATAATTTCTGTTGTCTGTCCGTTTCCACAGCGATGGCGGAAGTACCGTCCTAATTGGCGTGACGTGGCCGATAAATGCTTATTGCATTCGTGTGTACGCGATAATTTGTTAAAACCTTGGATCTGATACTGTTTGCCATTGTTGTTAATGGCCGTAACGTATAATTGATATATGGAGCGATATATCAATTTTAAGGAGATCATATTTTGATATTTGAATGTTAGGTTTCGTTGTAACGAGAGTATTTTTAGAGTTCGCTTATCTCATCTCATTCGATTATAGTGACAGAAATATAAATATTGAGTAGACTAATGTCAATAAAAATATTATTGACTTAAGTATCTGTAACCGAATCTATAAAAAAAAGATGCAATGCTAAAACAATGTTAAAAAAAACGAAATGAAGGTTCTGTAAATATTAACAAACAATTTAATAAAAAATTCTATATCCATATATAAAGATAGTTAACGTTAAAAAAAACTTAGACCATCAAAATTTGCTTTAACTTATCTATTACTTTTATAGTTATGTTATAATAATATTTCACAAAACAAAGTGATCCCATAAAGGCGTTACAGAATTAAGAAACCAATTAAGCACTTAAAAGATCTTGATTGCCGTGTAGAGAACAACATCTTAATACGCGAATTCAATTTTTCATACGTTCCCCGTAATTATGGCGCATATTAAGGTACCTCCCTTAAATTTACAATTCACCGCTACATAATTAGTAAGTGAATAAAATGGCCGCCGATCAATAAAGTTGATTCGTTGTGAAATTAGAACGATGGTAAACAGCAAGACTACGTTTAATAGCGTCTTAATTGCTTTGTAAATTAGAACATTTTAGAATTTTTACAACCCAGATTTTTTGCATGATGAATATTTGACATCATTTAAGATTTGATTTGATCAAAACATTACACTTCACACATATGACCTTTTTATATTTGAAAAAAAAATCCACTTTCTTACTTTATCCTGGGCTCTACAGATGAATCAAATTAATGACAACCGAAAATACAATTAAGGTTTTATTGAATTCGATCAGAGATCCTTTGATACTGACTAGTAAAGTCATCGTCGTCAAGTCATCCTTAACTGTTATGACATAATAATTACGACTACATTCCACACCCTTTAGAACAAGAACTTTATTATGATGCAATGGTCTGGATGTGATCCGTCACGTGTAACACCACAGAGCAAACATTTCCTTTCTGCGAAAAACCCCTATTTGCGAAGCCACAAAAAATATCAAGTATCAATGTTACACGAAGGGCCAACGACCGATTGCAGGACACTCCCGCGCACGACCAGAAACAATAAAATGACTAACATTACAAAACCACCGGTACCTGTGCAAACTACACAAAGTTAGTGTTTTTTATTACCTACGCGTGTGATATGAGCGTTTTTTTACCCAGGAGGGTGCGACAAAGTGGAGTCGCTGAATCGCTTATCATTAGATAAAGCCCTAGATACATCAAAATGCTGCAAAAATATGAACTAATCATTAAAAGCTATTAAGTATGCAACCAATTTATACTAAAGTAGTTTATAAAAAAATGATTCACACTTCTAAAAATCAAGTGCTCATAGACCGGTACCGTCCGGAGTAAAACCTACAAGGACTTAACTAATGTGTTCCACTTATCAGCAAATGTGCACTTTTGATAGATTAAGGGCTTATTCGCATTAGATAGCTGAACGGCACTAGTCTTCTTGCTAACGCTAAGCACACGTACTTTAAAGGATTAAATAGGATAATCAGCTTGATAGAGGAATGGCCTAATGCGTAATTTAGTTTACTAGAAATAAAATACAATTTGAAATATTACACATGTATGTAGACAGGGTTTGTTGTTAATAATGTATTAGACGGACTCCTGCCTAGCTGGGCTCAATAGCTACTGTGACCACTAACACCAGGTTAATTTGAGAATGCTTGACCGATTGTTATTTTAACCACATAAAGTAATTATATTAGCTTAGTCACACTAACATCAACCTTCAAATCTTCTGCCTAGTTTCAACATTGACATTGTGTCATCCTCGCTGGGCAGATCCAGTTCCTTTCCTGATTCAGCGGGCATTGTGTCGCCGGTCCGCCTTGGCAGGGGGCTGTGGTCACACCAGTCTAGTGGATCCCGACGACGTCCTTGTGTACATGCCTTTCATTACACTCGTGCTAACTTTAGTAACAATGTGATAATGGATTTACGTTTTGATAAGCATAGTCAACGCTTTTGCGTCAAAAATGTGCCTTGTCAAAAGACTAAGATCCTCACTCAAAAGATAAGGAAAGGTCAGAAATTAATCCGCACATAAGGTCGACAGTTAAAGCATTTGTTACAGATCAACATATACCCGGAATTGAGGCAATTAGAGTAGGGACAGTGAGTCTAATTTTTAAAGGTATACGAAAAAATACATTATACACATGGGACACACTTATAATGTGTTAATGATTACGGTCCGGAGTTACGTTGACTCCAGCGGGTCACGACTCAGCCCCTTGAGGAAATGGATAAACAGCCGTTTGACACGACGTACTTTATTTTTAACGCCTTAATGCCGTCTGGATGTTTGAAGGGCGTGTAAAGACGGGCATTAGGGAATTGTACGCCGATAAAACTCGCTACAAAAACAACGAGCGTTGGAAAAAGCAATTCTCCACACACGCTACGAACCGTATCACCGTGTTTGTCCAAACTCGAAGAATCTAAGGCTCGGAAACACAAATTTGTTTAAACGGCATCATTAAGCATTCGTGCGTTAATGGTAGAGTCGAGAATTGTGTGTTTTGGCCGAGAAGATGAATGTACCGATCGATATCGCATCGGTTCGATCTCCGACAATGGTCGTTCCCATATCGAACGAGTGGATTACGAGCGAACCATTACGCTTTACGAGGTTTTGATTGGACCGCGACTAACGATATAAGAGCACGAAACTTAACGTGTACGCGATCGATTTACGATAGTTATAAAACCTCTCCTTGTGTCCTATTGACCATAACTTAAAACCAATATGGGGTAGTAAATCACACCTTTACAAACGCGACGACGGTTTTTAAATCCGACTAATGGAAAGTCCATTTGGTACATAATTATTTTATCGTTCCAGTGTTTTGTCGTCTTTATCGATTGTGGTCGTTATCGCGTGTTGATATTTTAAGAGAATGGTCGCTAATGCAACCTTTGCTTACTTCCTTTTAACAGCGATAAGATGAAATGTTTAAGCGTTTTTAAGTAAAGCCTGTCTTCTGAAGTAGCTAAGTAATTGTGATAAGAGCTGCTGTAAAATTTAACGCCGAGTCATTTAATACAAACTTTAGGATCATGTAGTTTTATTACCGATTTGTCAACAAAAAATACTTTCTTCCTAAAATATCATAGAATAGGCCCTAGAAAAAAGTGACACAAAGAGGAACAAATCGTCATTTTTTTACCTTTTTTACAGTTGTTACCATAAAACTGTAAAACAGAAGAGAGAATTGAAAGCACTACCTACCCTCAGCTACCTACTCGAACTCCTTTAGCACAAAAGGGTCTTTGTGTCGGCGGCTTCCTCAAATCTCCCTAAGCTCTACAAAGCGGGAGTCTGCCAAGGCTCTCTACCTATCGGCTAACAATGCGCCCCCGATTATATAGTCTTTCATTTGTGAAATTATAAGTAGAACAAGTTTCGCGCATAGTAACGAGTGTAAGACGATAAGCTTTTACTTTTTTGCATATGCATCTGCATTTTTCATTTGGGTAATGTTTCCCGGTAACATTTTGATGTTTTTTTATTTAAATATTAGTAGTAGCAACGATGTTTGTTTAAGTTTATTCCACGTGGCTAATACATAGCCTATGTTCCTCTGCATAAATGCTTATAGTAAAACAATTATTTTAATCGGTTAATAGCATTGAATTACCATAATTATAAATATTCTTCATCTTTATGGTATGAATACAAGTAGGTATAACAACGTATTTAATTGTTCCATTATACATAACAATTCTTAGGTCATTAAATACAATAAGACTGATCTCACTGATTAAGAAGACGCTGTATAGAAAGCAGTTAGTGCGATTGTTTATCTTCGGATGATTTCTTAACTAGCGCACTCGTTAACTTTGAATTTGCGTTCAACAGTCAAATTAATAGCTACGACTAACTATTGTGGTAACCACCCATGTTGCTAATGGATTTCTTTTTAGTCGACTGCCCCAGAAGGATGGTAATATGTCTTAGTGTATGAACGGCCATTTACTTTGCACGCTCTGTAGCTTGAACATGATTAACATGTGGGGTTTTATAAGATTTATATTCATTTCGAATTACATTTTGTAAAGTTCATTTTTATACATAGATGGTTGAGAGTACATCCATAGATATATTAGCTAAATTATTCACCGTTTGCTTATCTCCAAGTTTTTTCATTGCATTTTTATGTTTAGAAATCATACTACCCTACACTATGGCAAAATTTTACTAACTAACAAATGATATAAGAATAGTATACCAGACAAATTCGACATCAAACGAAATTGCATACATAACGGTTCATCTGATCTTGCTTTAGATCCACAAAAACCCACAGTAATCATTTGTATTGCGGGAAAGCCAACAACACAATATATTTCAATCATAGTATCAAAAATTGCTTCTACGTGCTGAGCCAATAACGCTATAATTTTATAATAATAGCCATAAATTAAGCCACAGATTTGGCCAGGTGTACAGCGTTGCACGAGCGGGCAGAATTTTCCAAGTACTTTAGCCTGGAGCCGGGCCGATGCCTAAAATAATACCGGCGCCATAAAAGCTATTGAGGGCGAATGAATATTTCGTCACACGGAACCATGATCTGGGTTCCGTTTGATATACTAGATGGCGATAAGCCCAGTGGTGCTATTCTGTAATAGCGACACAAATTTATCTTAATACATTACATTTTTGTTAATTATATCGGAAAAAGTCAATGAATTGATAGTAGCTTAAGGATCCTTTACAAACAAAATTTAATTTTAGATCGAATTAAAAAATGCGACAACACCAGCTGTCATTTTGTAAAGAATAGAGATTAATATTTCGTTGCAGTATCAGCTTTCAATATTATAAAACTTTTACAGAATAGCACTCCAGAGCAGAGTTAGCCAACGCGTGACGTCACCGTAATTGCTACCCGATCCAAATTATACGGCTCTAGTCATTTGTGAATGATCGGAATCGCACATGAATTATGACTTTATGAGCGCTCTGGCAGGTACTAATGGGGAAAGGGTTCGGCTTTGTGCCGGTCAACGGCCTACTGCTGGACGAATAATAGATTTGATCCATTATCGCCGAGCTGGACGGCTTGGTCAGTTTCCCTGTGCAGTGCTGTCGATATTTCTTTATTAGCTACAAATTGCAAAGTATCAACAACCACATCAGAATTAGATGTAATATCATGTATACGTATTGACGTACTGTATTTACAAAACCTTTTAAATTCTATAATAACGTAGTTTTATGATTACCTATTTGTTTTTTTTTTTGTAGGATAACATTATTATTGGCGATATCAGAGATTTAGATTCTGGTCTCTGTAACTGATGGAGTTGCGAGCGGAAGGCCACAGCATATAGTTAAAATAATCCCTAGATCGGTTCGTGTCTATAATAGTTTCTTATTTTCCAAAATCACACACAATTATAGCGTATAGGATTCTGTAACGGATGTACATAATGATATAATAAGGGTTGGTTGGTATACTGGTGTCAGTCGCTTTAATAATACTTGTTGTCCGTAATTAGTAATTATCTTGTAAACACTAAGTTATAAGTACTTGGACTTCATATAAGTGGAACAAAAACGTATTCCATTTAAATAATATAATTATATGCAAACAGTAAAACGAGGTGTGAATTTGAATGAATAATATGATTTTGATCTAGAACAAAAAGTTATGTCACAAATGGAAAGCGGAGTCAGCGAAGTCGAAAACTGGGAGAATCTCACATTAATTTGACGAAACAATAAGGATTGTGGAGCCGGAATTAACGATGGCATTCAGTGCCGGCGACATGGCGTAAGATTTGCATAACCGAATTGGCGCGTATGAGATACGGAAATGAAAAGTTGAAAAGTTTAGAATGATCAAACTTGGCAGAATCACAGCGTACGTTTCTCTGCCTTAAATAAGCAATTTTGCGTACTGCTGTCTATTATTTTGAACGGTTTGCTACAAAAAATATTTCTACCTAGACCTCAGCAATAGATCTATGATCGACCTCAGGTAGGATTTTAACCAAAGATACATTTTAACCTTATCTGGGATTGACCATAGACCATTGGCCATTTACCATCAGGAGGGCTGTACTACAATATAAAAATATAGTCTTCAAAGGGTGCAACATTTTTGCATGTGTCCACTACTACACGTAAGAGCCAGTGTCCGCTTACAGTCGAATGGATTGCATGCTCGCTTGCAACTACAATTACATAAAAAATATCTAAAAAGTTTTAGACAGTGAATGGTGAATTTTGAATGGCGGCGAGCGTAGTGACCTGTGAGGAAATGAGAGCGAAAGCCCGCGCATTTCTTCGGTAGATCTGATACGCGTATACGTCGGACGTGCGAATAGCAGCGCTTGCGCAACTCGACGCACGCACTTGCTTATTGTGAGCTCTAATAGACCCTTATTAAGGTGTTTAAATTTTCACAATAGATATATAGCCCAGATACTCGTGTGCTTGGTCGACAACATAATCATATATTATTCGGCAGAGTGATTTAAAAATATAAAGTGCCTAATTCCTGCACTTGTTTGTATACATATTTTTAACCAACATAGGTAATAATATCTGTATTTTACTTCTGAACCTATACTGATGCCAAGGACTTAAAAAGAAAAACGTTATATGAAGTAAATTTGGTTTCTGTTCATTTCAAGTAAATATTTATCGTCATTGCGTAAAGAAATAAGAATTATCGCTGCTTGTTTAAAACATTATTTTTCTTAAGCTCTACATTTTACAACTTCTTGCGTTCATCACGTTTTGATTTATAGAAATATGATACAAAAACTTACAGACTGAAAACGACACCAAATGTCTTGGAGATGACCCCCATGGTCTTCTTCCAGCCCTTGATGAACTGGCGGCGGCGCGCCCCTCGGGGCGACACCGCACGCGCATCCAGTTCCGCGTAGGAGCTAATCTTGACGGCTTCCGATCACCGCAGCTAAATCCCTCATCACCGTTCGTGTCACACTTCACAGCTGCTTCGCCGGCTATCACATATAAACTCCATAGTCTATCGTAAAAAAGGGCGCGAGTCCACGTGGATAAAAGGGTCCCAGATTTACCTGCAGCCCGCCTGCCTCATTACAATACAATCGTACACTCCCCGACGATTCAAACAATTGTCCTATCCGGGAATCAAAGCGGGCGCATAGTCACGAAACGCACTTAATTACGTCGATGTTCGGAGAGAGTAGAGACGCGTACGTTCGTCGACGAGGCGCGGACGATACTGAGCGCGTAGATCTAGGGGACGGCCGCTACGCCGCTACGGGGGTGGACGCCGACGTCACGCCGTAAGCTCGCTCTGAATCACATCTCATGCAGTCTGCTCCTATTTGCGAGATATGGAGCGAGCACCTTTTGTGTCGTTGACGCGAATGTATAGGAAATTTTTGATGGACGTGTCCACGTATTCGTCCACGGTAGGCACGCGAGCAATGCGTGTAATTTGAGGCCGCTCGCCTTTAGATTGCAAGTGCCCTGAGGGCGGATGTTGCGTGAACAGTTGTTGGTTGGCGAAGCAGGGTCGCCGTCAACGGCCGGGAATTATGCTCATTAGAATTTTTCCGCAAATCACTTATTCGTAAAGTTCCACGAGGTTCGAGAAGGATAGGAGCCTGTGGTCAAACGCAGCAGGTCGAAGCTTAATAATTATATTCAATTGAGTGAATTATTCTGTTAATAAAATACAGCGGATGTCGTATCTTATAATCCCATAGCATAGTAAAAGACAATGCAAAAACGTAGTACTTAATTTATTAGAATGAATTATTGGTTTCAATTCAAATAATAGGAACATAAACTATGACACATTCGTAATTGCGTAGTTGAACTAAAATCGTTTCCTGGTAATTTTCCCTCCATACGCAAACAATATATTAATTTCATGCTCTATTTTAGGATGTACCTACAAGGTTTCCAAATAACGGTCACAATAATGTTCATTACAAATACATTACAATTTCATTTTACTAAAATACGAAGTAAAACGTACGGTGGCATACCTGGTTAAAATAAATTTACCCCAACAGAAACAAGGGAGTTATCTAGTTAGCGCTTATATCATGAAAAAATACTTTTCTAAATCTTCTATCGAACGGATGCACAACCTTAACTAAGAAGGTCCAATATTTGTCTTTTTATTCTTTGAATCCAAATTAGGTAATACCCTAACATCTAATAGCTTCAAGTACGTCCTTCTTATCATATGCAAATTTAATAATATCAAGGAAAATAAACAAATCGTTACATATCTTTTATTGCTAATATTAGTAAATAAGGTAGAGTAGGTATTTTTAATACGTAATGCAGTTTACTCATGCAACATACGTCAGAGCCACCAGCCCACAGAATCTCGGGATGACGAAGTGAACCTAGCTATGTATTTAGGTGGCTCGAGTGAACAACCGGCAATTAGTGGTGCATATATCGTATGTGCCGATGCGTTCAGTTGATGTAATAGTGAGATCATAGATATGACTCACAGACCCTTGCCCACTGGATAAAACACTGCACTTCACAAAACAAATATTGTGGAAATATACTATTGTGGTGTGGCGATGTTATCGTCATTATCGTGAGTCAGTAGGGCGGGATTCAGTGTTTATAATTTTCTTTATCAATGGACTTAATGGTGCAGACAATAAATGGCCATATCCGTAAAAATATTAAAGTGTAGGCTGTCCGAAGGGTTTGGTAAGGGACAAACACTTATTCAAGGCGTTCCAGCTTAGTCCTCATAGATAGCATCTTTGGTTGACCTTAGGACTGTGATCTTATCTGGGATTGATTGCATATGTCCATGGACGGCAGTGGCCACTTACCATGAATTGGACTGTATACTCGTTTGCTACTTCGATCATATAAAAAAACATCTTTCCCAAACTTCTACATAAATATAATTAAGACTAATCTTACATTAAACTGTAGTATACCAAAAATTCCATCGTAGAAGCAGTCTAATTAACATTATAATATGAAAAGGAAAAGTACAGTGAGACACCAATCTTATATGCTTATATTATGCCATATGCGTATTGGTCCATACGCATATGGTATATCAATTACTGGTGTAATTGATTTGTAAGA